>QZGG01000478.1:0-143264 GCA_006409495.1 Sedum album
GCTGGGTGGAAAGCTGTCAAAATTACATGCTCCTCGGTCTAGTTATAACTTTAAAGATGACATGGAAGTATTTTCTCCGTTAGTGGATGTTCATCCGGTCACTCCTTCGCTGGATAAATTGTGGGATGCGCGTGAAGGGTCTAAAAAAGATCAATTTCCTGTTGAGAAGAGACCTTCATCATTGTTGTTTCCTTCATCCATGAGATTTCCTTTCAAAGAGGAGGCAGTCAATGATCACCCGACATTTGACTGGAAATCTAGTTTGACATCAAAACCGGTATGTGAATGTTTCCCTGAGCATATTATATCAATATAACTGTAGTGAAATCTGAAAGGTTCATTGTTATTTCTTGTGCAGGAAGATGTTCAATCTTCCTTTATAATGTTGGACCCATCTCCAAATCCGTCGACCAAGGCTGAGACCGCTTCCATTACGCCTCCAGAAGCTTGGGGCGGCGAGCGATTTTCTGATAAATTCAATCAAAATCGTCACTCAATGAATCTCACATCACATATTGGGAGTTCTACGTCTAGTGGACTGACTTCTGGATCAATGTTTTCTGGATTGCAAGACTCGATAAAGTCTACAAGTCATTCGAGTATGAGTTCATTAACAGGCAGTAGCTTGGGCTTCGGAAATTCGCTCAGCAAGACTGTTATGTCAGGATTAGATATTCCGTCCCATTTTGAAGATACTGCCCCTAGTAATTTGTCTACGTCGATTATTGCGAAAAGTATCCCTGGAGACTAATTTTGAATTTTCTGGAGCAGCGTCACTTAATCCTCAACGGAGATTTTCAACTTATGCTGAGAGGATAAGTACCAGTCCTGCTTTTGCTGATGGAACTTCTTTTGCATCTGGGTCACCAAAAACAAAGAAAACTGGAGCTGAAACCAGAGATGAATTGTTAAATAGTCTGCTTTCCAGGTCTGACATATCCACCGGCTTCGACTCTGGCAATCTTCTTGCCAAACATGTATGTCAGATATATTGTTTTATCATCACAGTTTTTCTGTGCTATGAAGACCTAAAATTTTGATTCTTCAATTGTTATAGCTAATTCCATGATACCCTCTGACAGGCTAATAATTCTGGTGTGCAGGGAGGACTCGTTCAAACTCCAAAATCCCTCAGCAAGCAGGATTCATCAAATGGATCATCGTTCACAAATCAGCTAATTCAACGCACTCTCGAAGAAACACTATCGTCCTTTCAAAAATCCATTCACGACGACATGAGAAATTTACATATTGAAGTCTTAAGACAATTTCATATTCAAGAGGTAAGCTGGTATAGTTTTATTGAGTACAGATTGTCCGCGCTTCCCTTTCCTTACTATCTTATCTATAATCTGGCATCAGATGGAGTTCTCAAGCACAATGGGGAAGTTACTGGAAAATCAAGCTGAATTGATGAAGGAAGTGATAGCTCTCCCGTAAAGAAAACCAGCAGCTACGCCAATTGCTATGAGCGCCCAAACAATCAATTATTTTCTACTTTGACAGTCTTTAGCAGGCAATCGTCGTCATTTTTTTGTTTAGGTGGCGAACACAGGTTTGTTAGATCATTTACATGATTAATACTAGCTTGTTAACCCCTGTTGTCAATTGATTGATCAGATTCAGATGAGTGAAAATGAAGTGAGTTGTGTTTGTAGTGTGTGTATCAGTCTGGAATTTCGAGGTGGATTCTACTGGCCCAATGCTCAACAACTTGGTAGTCCAACACAGAGTAATGCTCTTTTGAGACCTTTACTATTGGGTGAGACCCTGAGACCCCAATCATGTCCGTTGATTGGGTTTGTTTTTGGGGTCCAGATTGTGCCACGTGGAGGTTAGAGAAATTCAAAAATCAGAGGTGAGAGAAATTGTTGCTTTTGTTCTCTCACCTCCACGTGGCACAATCTGGACCCTAAAAGCAAACCCAATCAACGACCATGATTGGAGTCTCAGGGTCTCACCCAACATTGAGGGTCTCAAAAGAGCATTACTCGTCCAACACATTCTCGTTCTTTAGTTCATGATTTGGGTATTGCTTTTACTTTGTTACGTTTTACTAGAAGTAACTGTTTGAGTAAGCAACAGCACAAAAGTAGCAGCAAAACATGTGTTATGTAGTTTTGCTGATGGGAATGGGTGAAGCTCAGTAGCTCAATTTGCAATACAATTATTGCAAATTGAGCTGACCCATTAAATGCTTAACTGGCTGTCAATTTATACAGCTACAGTAAGAGAAGAAATATGGTACTACTATTATGGTGATTGCATTTCCCCATCCAGCTAGGCCCACATCTATAGATGAGATGCTGAGTTGTTTCATCATATCAATATGTCTCCAATTGAAATCATACAAGCACCAGACAAATAATCTAGCGGATCTTCAAATTGATTTGCTCATCCAAACTTTGCAGCTGTCTGTCACTGGCCTAAGTAGAAGAGAGTTGTGTTGAAAGTGACACTCATTGCCCTATATCCATTACCCACTTTACACTTAATATGATCATGAACATGGAGATTTATATCAATGAATACCTCCGCATGTTGACATTCGATCAAATATCACTATTGGAAACTTTAATGTATACCATATGAGATTATGGGATTATTTATACCATATCAATTTATTTTTTCAAATCAGAATATGATGCCCAGCAACCAAATGCCTTTTATTCCTGCCTCTCCAGTCTCCCCATCTACATTCTCCTTATTTATTAAATAATGAATTGATATTATACCAATATATTAGTCCATTGAGTTAACCAATCAAGGAGTGACTCTTGTTAACATCACCAGGGCATCAATTCCGTCCTATAATTAGGTCACCATACTAAAATCAAAGACAGCCATCTTATGTAGCAGTTTTTAATATTAACTCAAACACGATGATCTGTCTTGTTTTGTGTTAATTAGTTGCAACTATGCTTTGATTAGTCTTTTAATAAGAATCTCTCTCATTAATTATATATTTAAATCTAATCCGATTGTTGTTTTAGTTGTATTAACTTGTTAACCTTAAAGACCTGTTTGTTATTAGTATTTTAGCATTTGGGCGGTATTATGTTATGTGTAATGTAAAACCACCTAACATTTTGCTTCGACGTAACTTGCTTCTTAATTAATGTAATCTCATTATTAGTCACTTTCATGCATAATAAGATACCAATTAAGAGTCAACTCTAAGTTACCACTGCTTGGTTTTACAATGCAAAAACACTCATTTTACCAACCACTCCATTTTATCAATTTTCAGATAATTATTAAATGTAGTTGCATCTTGAATTTATATAATTTGGGAAATATCACTGTGTTGATTTTTATTTAAATCCCACTCGTTTTTTCTGAAAAAATCCAAACCATGCAAATTGCAACGTGACGACCATGTAAAAAAGTAGGCAAGCAGAAACCGATGGAAAAGTAAAATTAAATGCGTAGTGACGCAGAACGAAAATGGATGATGAGATGCGAGAATTCATTCAATTCACTAAGCTGCAACTTGCCACCTTCAACATTTTTCTTTATTCAGTCAATTACTACTCATTAGATAACTTAATTTAATACGTACGTATAAACAATCGACATTATTATCATACAGTATTGATACTAAAACACAACTTGGTAGCACATCTAGCTGCAACTCGTGAACAAAAACAATCAGTGTTCATTTTCATCAATCAATTCAAAATCTACATAATCTCTGTTACAAGCCAAACTCAACTTTTTAGCACATGATCAGAGTAGTCAATATGTTACTTAAAGTTTTGATTATAATCTGGAAAATGAAAGAACAAGTATGAATATCTCAATCATACATAGAGTTCTAAAGCAAAAGAGAGTCGGAAACCTGGGACTGAGTGTCGGACATGTTAACAGATTTATTTATGTGTACACTTGAATGGCTACTGGTAGTATATATTTTAACGAGAACTGAATTCTGGAACAAATAATAATTTCCAGCTGATTGCTAACAATAATGATAGTAATGGGACAGATCAAGTGATTGTTGTTAGTGATGTTACAACTGCACTCGTTCTTCTTTGATCTTCTTCAGATCAACTACGACCACACTCACGTTATCACTACTGTGTCTAGCCAACGCCAACTTCGTAAGGAGTATCGACGCATCCAAGCACGCCTTGCTCGATCCTTCACCCGATCCACCAACTTCGCTCGCTGCTGCTGAAGTTGGAACTTGCGCGGAGGCATGTTTCATACTATGCGCTCTCAAACACATCCTTGCCACACCACATGCGGTCTCATTCGATACAACATCCCACAGTCCGTCGCTAGCTAGGATCAAACACTCATCCTCGTCGTCTCGGTCAATGACTTTGACCTCCGGATCGGGGATCACGTATGGCTTCAGGTAGTTATCTCCTATGGCTCTCGACATAGCTAGCACGCCGAGAACTCGCGGGCCGTCCCAGTATATAACCCGACCTCCCGCTCTTTCGATCCGCTCCAGCTCGTCGGGTCGATCCGGCTGTTACAAAATAAAGTCAACACGTCAGCTTATATACCAACTAACTCCAATACAACACAAATCAAACGACTTCGTTTTATTACTAGACGTCGAGTTTTAACATTTAACTACCTTGTGGTCGGAGGAGAGAGGGATGGCGACGCCGTTACGGCAGAGGACGGCGCGTGAATCACCACAATTCGATACAACGATCTTCTCCTGCGACACAACTGCAACCACAGCCGTAGATCCAACCGCATCACACTGCGGCATCTGAAGCTCACATCTACACGAAGAACTACTCGACGCACCGCTCGATTTCTGAGCTTCAGCGTCCATCTTCGTGAAGCTTCTACCGAACGCATCTTTCAACGCCTGTTCATCCATCTGCGCCTTCTCCAACTCCGATTTAACTATCTCGTGCATCCTCTCTTTACATCTCGTCGCAACATGAGAGCAGCCGTGTCCGTCAAACACGCCGAAGAAGTGACAGTCTCTACCTCCACCGCCGAGGAAAGACGGCCGGATCGACACCGCATCCTCCATGTCTCTCCGTCTGCCGCATATTGACGTCAATCCGTACTTCGCTCCTTCGTCGATTTTATCCGACGCCGCCTCCAGATTCAAATCGATACACTTGCCTCTCTTTGAATCCTTCACGACGTCGTTTACTACGTCCTCTTCCTTTTCGCACTCAATCCTCTGCCGCTTGTTACTTTTATCACAACTGTCCTGCAAAGTCGCTGGTGCAAATTTCAACTGATGCATCTCAATCCTCCGCCGCCGAGATCTCAGACTCGGCTCCACTTGCGCCGTCGCAGTCGCCGCCGACGCCTCGCCTTCCGACACCACTTCGCAACACCCGGCCATCAATCAACGATATTCCTAAACAAATGAAGAATCGGAAAACAGAGCACAGAGAGAAAAAAACAGAGCAGAGAGAGAAGATGAGAGATTAGAGGAGAGGGTGAATTTAATCATCTTATTCATGTGAATGAGAGAGAAGACACAAAATACCACCTGGGGCCGAGTCACGGGCAGGGAGGTGCTGACCGGGGCAGTTTACCGTCCCACTAGGGGGATGACGTTAACCACATGTTAAATCTCAACCGTCCATCTGCTAATCTAAGCAGCTGAAGGTCGCCACGTCGCGTTAAACGTTGCTTTTTGTAGCGACATTTAGTTACGTGGGCGAATAGGATATCAACACCGATCGGGTGGGCCGAAAATCGTTGGCTGACACGCATGTGGTCCTCATGGAGTAAGACGACTTGCAATGCAATTAAATTTAATATTACTATTAAGAGGATTAATTAATCTTAGATTAAATTAAGGAGAGACAAGCAGCAGGCAGTTGTCGCTGGAATCAGTAACACGTGGCATGATCGTGGAATACGAGAATGGTACTTTGATTCCCATGAATTCAAATCGACACGTACTAACTTTACGAGATTTATTTAGATATTCTTGACGACAAAACAGAGCACGATATAAAGCGTGTTGATGGGAGACAACTAGGGTTTTATTGTCATTAACAATATTTAATTTTAATTCAAAATTTAGGTAGCACCCCATTTAGTTCTTAAACCGATGTTACGGGTTGTTATTAAATACTCTGCCGTCCCGTTAATAGTAAGCTAATTGAAAAAAGGTATAATTAAGATGTTTTTCTCTGTTTTTAGTTTATTATTTTTTTAATAATTAGTAACTTATGTAATACAGAACAGATGAGGATATGGAATTAGGGACGGTGCGTGGGCCTTAATTAGATATGATTTGTCAAAAAAGGACAATGTATCACACAACTTTGTTGATAAGCAACAACACATGAATCAATAATTGTAGATAAGCAACGACACAGTAATCACTAGCTAAGCTTTGCAACATGTAATGCTTTCCTTTTTGCCAGTCCATATCTAATCAATACAGTTGCGCAAACAAAGTTGGGCAGGTAAACGGAGTTGTAAGTAGCATAAACATCAATCGTTTTATAGGAGTAGGAGTTGACTGTTTTTAAATGAGGCTGAGTCATAAACATGAGACATGCATTCCTCGTAAGCGGGGCTGTAGTGCTGTTAACTTACCGGCACCAAACCTAACTCAGCTCAATGCCACTCTTTCACTGTGCATGAAGCGCACCGTTTCGTAGTGATCCACAAGGCCAGCGAGTCCCGACTCGCATGCATGTTTCAATATTTCGGCGGCTTGGGGTTAGTCTGGCTTAGTGATATGGTAACACGTGTGAGTAGTTAAAAAAGAAGGCAGTGCGAGCACCGAAGATGGGGGGACTGGAAAGTGGAAACCAAGGGGCGGAAGGAAGGTTTGTCTTGGAGAAGCTCGAAGGGTCATTCAATGACAGTGATGTCGGCTTAGAGTGAGATTTAAAAATGAACAAGGGCACAAGGCTGCGGTTGCTGCCTGTGTATGTCTCTATACCTATACTATCATCATGACACGAAGGCACGAACCGTCTTGCACCACTAACTGGCTTATACATTTCTCTTAGTCACTTTTGAATACGACCCAAGCGAGTAGGTTTGTGTTGTGAGATTGTGTCAGTGCATGTATCATGTACTAACGGACGGGGAGACAACTAAAAAGGTTGAATCAAATGCATGAACGTATGGGTCTCTTTAACTTGTCCCAAAATATTACCCTTTTTTGTTATTGATGAAAACAAATATTGGATGTCTACAATCGTTATTATTTTATTATCATCGCGTTTTCGGAAGTGGGTCATCACTGACGTACGTTACTTTTCAGCTCATTTGTTCATCGATTTTTTGGTACCGAGACGAAGTACCTCGTCCACACTGCGCATAGATTAATTTTATTTTGTATTCGAGGTCTCCATTCTCTAGTCGATTGGAATTAAGTCCTCTCTTATGTACCTTCTGAATCTTTGTACTCCTTTAATAAAAAAACTTTTGACACATCGTGTAACCATGAAAACAAAATATGACTCAATGTATACTACATTTAGAAAAATAAAAATGGCTTGCATCGTCGATTTTCTTCTTCAAATTCAACTGTGTCGACATGTTCTGCTTTTTGACATTAAATCGGTGTTGATCATCTATTTCAAAATGAATGTCATTATCCAAAGGAGCAGTTAACCAGTATCGAAACATCCTTTAATATCAATACATCGACTTATAAAATGGGCATCCTTCGATTTTGCATCATCTCTACCTCATTCAACCCTTCTGTTTTAGGACCATATAAGGACGATCCGTGTTTTGTTTTTTAGACATGTTTGCTCGAAAGAAAAACAACATAGGTCGGTTGCTTCATTATAACTCAGATGATTCCTTGATGAATTACACATTTCAATTTCATTAACAGCCTAGGTAGTTTTATTGGAATGGCCACCATCGAAGCCATACAGAAAATCAAATACACAAATCATGCATGATGTCCACTAAGTACACTGGAAGTTCCTTAAATGCCAAAGTGGATAAATGATGATTGGGCATGGGGAGTTTTGCTTGATTAGACTATATCATGGGGCAAACCCAAAGGCTGTGAATCCTCCATCAACTGAAATGGTCTGGCCAGTGATGTAAGAGGCAGCTGGTAAGCAAAGGTAAGCTACCAGGGATGATACTTCCTCCGGCTCGCCAACACGTTGCATAGGAGTCCGGGTGATTAATTTGTCAACAAACTCTTGATTGGAAAGTACCTAAAAGCAAACACAATTTCACAGATTAAACTTGTTCGGAATAAAAGGAAAAAACAAAATACTTGGCAAATAGCCAATGCTAAAAAAGAAACCAGCTCAATGGCTAATGGAGTATTATTCCTTCAGAATGCAACAAACCATCACTCAAGTCCAAACAGAGTGAATTATTCCAATTGTGTTTAATTTGAGAATAAATTTGCCCATTACTGACAATCCAAAAACGATACATCAGGCGAAAATCCTAACCATTTTCCGTTTCCTTGACATTTATTTATTTGATTCCCACTAGCTAAACTCTAGCACTCTATTATCCATCATAGCCACTGATAATCACGTATAACAGTATATGAACGCCTATTTCACAGTTCTGCTTAGTTTAGTGTGGCAAGGACACACAAGCTATTAGAGCACTTATGTACGTGATTAGCAGTAAATGACTAAGAAAGGAAGAAGGCATACTTTCTCAACTAACGATGTTTTGATGTACCAAGGAGCAACACTGTTAACTCTAATGTTATCTTTAGCCCACTCACAAGCCAAATTCCTAGCGAGCTGATTCATCGCACCTGGCAGTTAAAACCATCAATCGTGAGAGAAGAGCACATACATCTCATAGACTTCCATTAAAATAAAACAGTAAATCACCTTTGGTGGCTCCATAGATAGATCCACTTCCAACGCTGACCAGACCAGCCACAGATGAAACAAAAACAATGTTTCCAGCTCCACTAGCCTTGAGTAAAGGATGCGCTAGTTGACAGAAATGGTATGCAGAATCGAGGTTAGTGGACATAAGCATTGCATACTCTTCTGCAGTATATTCTGTGGTGGGTTTCCTTATGTTGGTTCCCACATTGTTCACCTAACAAAGATTCAAAAACTAATTCAATACAAAATAGTGAAACACATTACAATTATCGAGCATGGGCAAAATGTCAGTCAAACGTGACTTAACTTTTCAATCGTCTTAACTCTTAACTGAACTGAATCAAAGAAAAGCCCTAGAAATTGTAATTAGGAAAAATTCAAAAACAGAATAAGAAATTGAACAGACCAGAATGTTGAGCTTCCCATTGAAGAGAGATGAAGCATCGGCGAAGAGAGCCTCACGCTGAAGCCGGTCGGAAGCGTCACAAACCGATCCAGTGACTGTAAACCCCTTGGATTCCCAATCCTTCAAGCATTTGTCGAGTTCAACCTGGTTGCGAGAGCAAGTATGCACCTTGGCTCCAAGTCCGGCCAATTCCTCCACAACCGCATGCCTGAAGGAAATCAAACAAATAGCGACAGTGAGAGAGTTGAGAATCTGGATTCAAGACAACGAAAATGAAATGGAGCGGAACCCGATGCCGCGAGTTCCTCCGGTGACGACAGCGGTGGTCCCTTGAAGCGACCATCTCGATGAGAGTCCGGCGGCCATTTCGTTGCGTCGTCGTCTTCTGTCTGTGTGTCCGACAATGATATCGTTGTTGCGGATTCGTATGGAACAATTGGATTGTAACGTAATCGTTTCGGATTTTTATTAACAAACGACGTCGTTCTGTTTGCCAAACTACTTCATGGTAGGGATGCACAAAAATGGTCCGGACCGGGAACTCGGATCGGACCGGATTTTCTTTGGTCGGGCCAAGACCGGACCGGAATATTTCGGGTCGGGTCGGTCTTCGGGTCATGAACTTTAGAAATTTCCGGGTCACGACCCGGACCGGGACCGGATTTTTATTTAAAATTACACTAAAATGATCCGGGTCGACCCGAATCGGATCGGGACCAGACCGGAATTTCACGGGTCGGGTCGGTCCTCGGGTCACCCATTGAATAAAATCCGGGTCATCGGGTCAACCCGGACCGGATCAATCCGGGTCGGGTCGGTCCGGGTCGACCCGTATGTGCATCCCTACTTCATGGAAATAGACATAAAGCTCAATATAACTAAAGGGGGAAGTATCATGTGGAACCCCCTTTCTATGGATCTATGGATCCTACTTCATCACCGTTGATTGCATTTTTTGTGTGCACCAGATTGTGCCACGTGTTTGCATTTTTGAAATGCACACGTGAAATGCACATGACAAATGCACACGTGAGTTGCACATGCTCATTAATGCGCTGGCACAATCTGGTGCGTCCAAAATGCAAACAATAAATGCAATCAACGGATGCAAAGAGGGATCCATGGATCCATGGATCCATGAATCCATGAAAATGTGGGGGTTCCACATGATATTTTCCCTAACTAAAGTGTTCCCACAAATTGACTAACAAATGTGTATATTGTGATACATGGAGTACCTCCAGCAGCAACAAGTTTCTTTACATGTGCAACAATATGCTTCCCATATTTGGATTTCTTTAATGTAGTAAAGTGACCCTTTATGGTCCTAACTCCTAAGGGTGTGTTCAAGTTGCCGGTCATCACAGGTTTCGATCACTTTATGGATGGACAACGTAGTTGGCAAATTGGTCTGTCATCATTATCTGCAAAATGTAACATTGTTCTTATATAGTAAAATTCAGTTTTTTAGAAAGCACTACCATAATAAAATTTCTATCAAGCATGTCATTCAACATACCAGAAGAGGTTCATTCTCGTCAGTGGATCCAAGCATGACCAAAAACGTAGTACACACTGCACATAAAAAGCCAAAGTTACTGACTGACCAGTATCACATGAAAATCATAAGCATGGGTGAAAAGGATTGTGAAATGGTTGTAAAATGTTGAACTAATGAAGGTATCCTCTGCAGTGGCGGAACCAGGACGAAATATTCGCCGGGGCTTAAATAATTTTTTTAGCCGGGGCTCTAATAATTTTTTCATCCGGGGCTCAAATAATTACTTTACCCGGGGCTCCAAATCGAATTATGATAAATTATACCTGATAAAAAAAAAAATTCCTCGTCGGGCTCCAGCCCCCCTCCGCCCCCTGGTTCCGCCACTGATCCTCTGGTACATATTCATTACACTTTTGGATGACATGGTAACCATTGTGATCATGCACGAAGCGCGTAACTTGGCCATCCAGCTCAATGAGACCAATTTAGTCTTCTGATCCTCATTAACTACTTCAATTACCTGACTTTGATATATCATCAATATAGTTTTTATACATCCAACACATAATAACTACCTAGAGATGCGATAGATTCCATACAAGCCATCCTGTGAGCATCCTGTAAACCCTAAATTGTTCTCAAATACTGCTTAAATCAACCTAGTGAGGATATAGGTTCCATTTTCAGTAAACTAGTCTCATCCACGTCAGCTCGTTCAAATCTTTCCCTGACTCACCTCCGCCGTCGTCACCTCCGCCGTCGTCACCTCCATGAACCGAACGCATACCGACGTCCGACGTCAACTTCTTCCACCAAATCACACGCTACTAGCAATTTTCAGTTAAAAATCAAAATTCTTGATGACACAAAAACTCCAAACTCGAACACAATTTGGGCCTTTAAGTATTCATTTACAATTTGGGCCTTGAAGTATTTCATTCACTTTTGGGCCCTGAAGTATTTCATTTACTATTTGGGCCGAACACAGGCCCAGCTGAAACTGACGAGTCTATTCAATATGGCAGCAGTAATTGTACACAGCTTAATACTACGTATTGGTCGGTATCTTAAGTTTTTTTATTTTTATTTATTTATTAAGTGAGTACTAAGACTCAAAGGGTACATAAAGAGAACTTAATCCCAATCGACAAAGCGAATGGAGACCTCGAACACAGAATAAAAATTGACTAAGCGTAGAGTGTACGAGGTACTTCGCCCCCAGTACCAAAGAATAAGCTAACAAACGTCGGTATCTTAAGGTTGGTGGGGTCTTTCATGACATTTGATGACACGAAACGTCGAGGAAATAGTAAGAGTGTGAAATCGTACGTGGTGACATGGCATGTTATGTTTTTCCTACCAAAACTGCAACTGCTAACTTTGTCTTACAAGTTTAAGAATCCAATTTGTCACACTACATGGACATTGTTAAATCAAAACACGAGGCAGAAGGAAGAACAAACACACGTTACAGTTACACGCTAATAAGTTTGCATGTTGAATATTTGGGAGTTTTATAAATCGAAAAGTAAATTTGTCTAGTCAAATGAGTGTACAAATAATTTGCGTGGCGTATAATCCTTTCATCCATTTTGTAGATGTATCCACCAACGGAAAATCTCTACACAAACACCACCTAATTTATCAAACGTGACATATATGCTTGTTTTTTCACCATTATAATCTTTTGTTATAAATAATGTTTGCATAGACAAGGTAGTTGCAAACCGATAAACTAACTGCCATATTCCGAACACCTTGTTCTGCCAAAATCTTGTATATTTACTCCCTCAATCCATTCCTTCCCAAACATCATCATCCTTTAAATTCAACTACTCTTGATCTTTCCATTGGTGCATGTGAAGCTAGCTAATCTATCAAACCATGGCATCTGTTGTTTCAGAATTCGAAGGGATATTGTTGAGAGACAAAGACCCATTTTCATATTTCATGCTTGTAGCATTTGAAGCATCCGGTCTGATCCGGTTCACTCTTCTACTTCTCATGTGGCCAATCATTCAAGTGCTGGGTATGTTGGGCATGCATGATATTGGCCTCAGGCTAGCTATCTTCGTATCAACAGCCGGTGTTCATATTTCGGAAATCGAGTCAGTTGCTAGGGCTGTGTTGCCAAAGTTTTACATGGACGACGTTGACTTGGATGCATGGAGGGTTTTCAGCTCTTATGAAAGAGAGTTGTAGTGACCAAGATGCCAAAGGTCATGGTTGACATGTTTGTCAAGGATCATCTCAAAGCTGATGAGGTTGTTGGCGATGAACTTTTAGTAAATAGGTTTGGATATGCCACCGGCTTGGTTAGGAACAAAGGTTCAGTAACTGATCGCGTGGCTGCCTTGTTTGATCACATCAGCCCTAGCATGGCTTAGGAAGAAGCTCCTCATTTCAAACCATTTGTCAGGAACAGTCCGAACCACCATTTACTAATGCAAAATTGCCGACCACCACATTCGTCCACTTCCAGTGATCTTCCACGACGGCCGCCTTGTGAAGCGTCCAACCCCAATGACCGCACTATTAATCATCCTATGGATCCCATTCGGCATAGTCCTAGCAATCATCCGCATCCTTGTAGGTGTTATCCTCCCTGTCCACATCATACCTTACTTTTGTAGAATCTTTGGTGGCCAAGTCATTGTCAAAGGAAAGCCTCCTCCACCACCTTCGGCCTCCAACTCCGGTGTCTTATTCGTATGCACTCACCGTACCCTCATGGACCCGGTAGTCCTCTCCACCGTTCTCGGTCGCCAAATCCCAGCCGTCACATACTCCATCTCCCGCTTCTCTGAAATCCTCTCCCCTATCCCCACTGTTCGACTCACACGCATTCGTGACGTGGACGCTGAAAAAATCAAACGTCAACTCACTAAAGGTGACTTAGTAGTATGTCCCGAAGGCACCACTTGTCGGGAGCCTTTCCTACTACGGTTCAGCGCCCTCTTCGCAGAACTAACTGATCGGATTGTCCCAGTGGCCATGAACTATAGAGTGGGAGTGTTTCATGCAACCACCGCACGTGGATGGAAAGGACTAGACCCAATATTCTTCTTCATGAACCCTAGACCAGTGTACGAGGTTACATTTCTAAATAAGTTACCAGCTGAAGCCACGTGTTCATCAGGGAAGAGTCCGCATGATGTAGCGAATTACGTGCAACGGATATTGGCAGCTACTTTGGGATTTGAGTGCACCAACTTTACTAGGAAAGACAAGTACAGAGTGCTTGCGGGGAACGACGGAACGGTGTCGTATATGTCGTTTTTGGACCAAGCCAAGAAACTTATTAGAACTTTCAAGCCCTTTATCAGATAAAGTTGGGCCGAGCTGGAGCTTATGCGAATGAATTGATTAATGTGTTTATTGATTATTATTTGATTGTATTGTTATATTCTTTTGTGGAAATAAAGTAAATATTTCACTTTTATACGCTTCAATAAATGTCTTATTTTATATATTTATCATAAAATTTTCTACTTCGGTTCAAAAATTGAATGACTGACTATTAAACCGGAACTCCCCGTGCAAGTCATGAAAATTGATGTGTAGCTAAAAGTTGATAAAAGGTTGCACCGACTTTGATTAAACTAAGATTTTGATAAGTACAGCTTAACGCGCTATCTGTAATCTCATTAAGATTAGAGTCACGGGAATGATAGATGACCAAAAAGAAGAGCTTGATGTTCCTTTTGTGTCTTTAAATCTTGAGACTTTTGTTTTGGCATCATCCTTTTCTTTACTATAACACTAATCTAATTATAACAGTTATACTTGTACATGTATAAACCTAATTATCTCGCATTTCTCGGTATCAAACCCATGCTTTCATTTTTGTAACCCTAGAGGTGCAGTTGCGTTATGCTAGATTAACCTCATTTTTGTAACCCTAGTGGTAGCAACACTATTGCTGCTTAGTTAATGTCCTAGAATCTTCCTTTGGATTCAGAATAATGTATCTGGACGTGTCTTGATCTTAGAGGATTTAGAGAACTTTACCGTTTAGGGTCTCACTGATTTACTCTAGTTTATTTGATACTATTAAGGTCAAAACTTGTGAAGTTGATAAAATCATGAGTGCTAATAAAGAGACAGATTAGTGTCCATGAATCAAGAAAGAGATTTGTTAGTCAAAATTCCTGAAATCAACGAATGCTTTGATCACAACACACGTACGTAGTGGACCATTTTGCAATTTTTTTTCTGTTTTTTTATCGTAAAGCAAATAAGTTACCCAATCGAATGATGAGTTTTGTCGAATTTTCTGATGCACATTGCTTGATGATATTACTAAGATGTTTACATAATGGAGCGTTTTTTCAATGTGTGTCTCAAAGAAGAAAACGTGTGCAGATATATGTGGATGAGTTGATGAAAACCACTTAGAGTGTATGTTACACAAAACAAAATGATTCTGTGGATGATCAGCTTTTGTCCCTATCCCTACCTTTGTTGTACTCTTGACATGGTGAGCAACATGCATACGTGTACGTGTGATGTTTTTGTACTGGTTGTGTTGAAAACCATCGTTTGTCATTTGGCTCGATTCCGTTGATTTTGGGGCATGCCACAATCACTCTCATAATATTTCTGGCCATTTTTCATGATATGGTCTCGTCAGAAAATCATAGCTATTCCAAACACTTTCAAACAAAACTTTTAATCGTTCATGTACCATTAGTCCCATTATGCTTTATGATCTGCATCGCGTTGAAAATGAATGTTTGTATTGTTAAGTATCATGAAATTAGTTGATAAATTATTGAATCAAAATTAATCTTCACTTAAGTCATCCTTCGAGTATAATTAAAGATTGATTCATTATGAAATAGTAATTTATCGTGATATCAAAGCGTCCATACCATAAATATGAACCCGTTCCAATATGTAATGATGAAGTTGTTGGCCATCAACATTTGAACGATGATATCAATAACAAAATAGCAAAATATAACAATACTTTACTAATTGTTAGTATCATTACAGAATTGCCTGCTAAACTCAACTCAACTGGATATTCTAATAAAGCTGCATGACGCGTTGCAGTTGTTTCTTATCCAAATGCATGTCTTCACAAAATTGAACAACTTGAGCAGGCATACCAACCATGACCATGCCAGTAATAAAAAGCTAACTAATTCAAAGTGCATTACAGCTAGCAACTCATGATATTATTATCATCATAAATACTCACCAAACAAATGACTGCTGCAAACGAGACACGACTGTTGTTGTTTTATTTTGTGTCTTCAAAGTTCATTTAATCAAATGAGAATCCAACAAAAAGGTTTGTAAAATAAATGTTGGCATGGCGTCACATTCAACAGCATGATGAAGTACGCAAATTAATCTATTTTATGATTCTATAATCACATAACATCAAAATGCATGGAGTAGTTGCTTAGCTTAAAATGGTTACTAAAACAATTTGATTATAAATTATTTTCACTCAAATACAAAGTAGCCTATAAAATATGAAACTTATCTCAGAATTAAATATTATGTGTTGGCATCCTCGAAAAATAGTTTTCATTTTTCTTGGAAAACACCCCACAGCTGTTGGGGACTAAAAATAAAATAAAAAATAAAAAAAATGTGTAGGTATGGATGCAAAATATGAACACAAAATATATTCAATAAAAATGGCGGAATTAATAATTCCAAGGTGGAAATCAAATGATTTCCTCGAATCCCTGCGTGCTTTCTCCAAAGCAAAAGCTCAAAAAAGAATCATCATTTGAGATTATAACACTGTTTTATTACCAAAAGCAAATGCTATCTATCATCAATCCAATTCCAGTCCAGTCCTGTCCATTGTTCTACTTTGTATGCGCATTGTAATGCCTCAAAAATCAGTGTTATCCAGCACATTTCCAAATTAGCTTTACATCATTGACTCAAATTTCAAATCTGTTTCACAAGAATCCAACAGCAACCATCTCACTCAGTCACCATCTTCCTACTGTCCCAATCTTTACCCGTGGCCCTTCCTCAAATTGTATTTTGTTCATGAGTTAATTAATTAGTCTTTTTAATTGAATTTAATTTTTTTTAAAATTCAACGTTGCTGAATAGCGATTATTTTTTTGTCAAAGACTTTTTTGATTTTAGGCTATTTAAAGCTTTCAAATAGTTCACACACAAATAGAGATCCCTCGCAAATCAAGAAACCACACAAAAACAGAGCAAAGTGTTTCAAGAAAACAGAGCAACATGCCCTCTTCGTTCCTCGCTCGTTTCATCTTCACGCTCTGTCTATCCTTTCTATTCCTCCAACAACCTCTGCAGACATGTCTCGCCGCCACAAACGCCTCCTTATTCCTTCCGCTCCTCAAATCCACTACACCATCTCAATCAAAAATCATCAGACCATTCAACAACAAGCTCCCTTTTCATCACAACGTAACGCTCACAGTCACCCTAACCGTCGGGTCCCCTCCTCAACCCGTTACAATGGTTTTAGACACCGGCAGCGAGCTTTCGTATCTCAATTGCAAGAAATCCCGAACCACCCCGTCCATCTTCAACCCGACTCAATCCAAATCTTACGTTCCCATCCCCTGCTCCTCCCCTGTCTGCAAAACCAAAACACAAGACTTCCCTATCCCCGCTTCATGCGACGATAAGAAGCTCTGCCACGCGACTCTGTCCTACGCCGACGCGTCGTCCGTTGAAGGAAATCTCGCGTCAGACACCTTCCGGTTCGGTCAATCGGTTTTTTCCAATATGGTTTTCGGTTGCATGGATTCGGGTCAGAGCACTAATCCGGAAGAGGATGCGAAAACCACCGGTTTACTCGGTCTGAACCTCGGTTTGTTATCATTTGTTTCGCAAACTCGGTACCCAAATTCTCGTACTGCATAGCTGCACGTGATTCATCTGGCGTGCTGCTTTTCGGGGAAGCTAGGTTTAATTGGCTAAAGCCGCTGAGTTATACGCCGCTTGTGCGACGTAACAGCGGCAGTTTGCGGCTGCCGTATTTCAACCGAGCCGCATACACGGTTCAATTAACTGGAATTCGGGTAGGTAAAAACATGTTGAGGCTCCCAAAATCGGTTTTTGTTCCGGACCACACCGGAGCCGGTCAGACCATGGTCGACTCGGGAACTCGGTTCAGTTACTTACTCGGACCGGTCTACTCTGCATTGAAAACCGAGTTCATGTCCCAAACTAAAAACATGCTAAGAGTGTACGAGGATCATAATTTCGTGTTTGAGGGAGCGATGGATTTGTGCTACAGAGTCCCAATAGGGAAGCTGAGACCGGCTCTACCAACCGTGACGCTGGTGTTCGAAGGAGCGGAAATGAGCGTGCCAGCGGAGAGGCTGTTGTATAAAGTTCCGAACATGGTTCGAGGAAGAGATGGTATGAGTGTTTTTACGTTCGGGAACTCAGAGCTTTTAGGAGTTGAGGCATTTATCATCGGGCATCATCATCAGCAGAATGTGTGGATGGAGTTTGATTTGCAAAGATGGAGAGTTGGGTTCGCTGATGTTCAGTGTGATGTTGCTAGTCAACGGTTAGGATTGCCACGAGTTTGAAAGACTAGCTCGTAGGAATTAGTGAATGTAAGATTATTACGTTAGAGCTCGAAAATATACAATAAGACAAATAAATAAATGTTTTTGTAAGGTGTGCATGAGTTGTGAATTATGTTAAATAAATAATAAGGAAATCATTTGACAATTTAATGAGAATATATATGTCTTTTTATTTGTTCTTGTTAGAATTCGTGAATCGATTGGGAAGTGAAAGAAAACGATTTAAGCCGTCGTTTCACATAAATAGAGAGTGCTGCTTTCATTCAAAATGGGCAGTCGGCAAGCGCTCAGGCAACTCTTAGCTAACACAAAATAGAAAGTTCTGAAGCACAACTTTTAACAAGCATGACATCTTCTGTCATGCACACAATTTCACCTTGGATAAAAGTGAAGGTGGGGTGAGTAGCTAGGATGATGATGTAACAAGGTAGAGAGATTCGCAACATTCGTTTACAGCTGGCTGTCTCTGCTAGCCAAGTCGAAGTGGACATCGTAATCATACTATTTTGTCATGGAACATCTTCATGCATAAGGCTTTATCAGTTTAACTTAACATATCATCCGGACAAATCTATCATCGCTTACTCAATAGGCCTACTGATGGGGAAAGGAGCAAAATGGATGTGGTGGTTCACTTAGTTGACTCTTCAACAGAGTTAAGTGAAATACCACTCAATAGCTGCTAGCTCTGTAGATCAAGGCCAACTATCAATAATTGCAAGTTCGGTCAGCTTTAGAAATACTACTCAATAGGTTTAGCATCAACAACTGATTTTTTTTCGCTTGCTCTCGGTCTGATATTTTGGCTTCAGCTCATGATGTTTCTTCTGCTGGCTGCTCAAGTATGGGTGGCGGTGGATTAATAGTGACGGTACCGATCTCGATCTGAGCTTCAGCTTGTTTCAAAGAGACTCTCTAGATGAAGTGTAGTCTTCATATCTTTGTCCTATTGGTTACGCTTCAATTATGCGCTTATTATTATCTTTTGTATTGAAATATACCCGCATTGAATAAAAAAAAATTCTCAATATCAACCATTAAATTGAAATAATATGTTTCATGCCTAACAAAAACTTAACCCATCAGCTGTAACTCCGCATCAAAGAAGTATGCTTATTAGTCGCTTGTTACTCGCTTATTACTCAATTGTATGGCATTCTTGTTATTTATGGAATGAATAGCTGGAGTATAACTAAAGGTAATTATTAGTGAAAATGTGAGATAGGATTAGTAGAAAATGGGATTGATAAACCCATAATCTGTGGATACCTTATCTCTACGGTTGTCTGGCCGCTTCTCCACAACCACATCGTACACCGTTTGAAAAACAGTGGTTGGAGGGTCGTAGAGCTTTTTCTTTAAGCATCCAATTGACCCAAAAGATTCATTAAATGGAAATCTTAGTACAAAAAAACGGATGCGAGAAATTTAAGAACATATAAAGCGGAAGAAATCGTTATGGCTCATATCAAGTGTACACTGTCACTGTGTGCAAAAATCGAGATGTAACAGCAGCGACCGGACAAAGACACCAAAACGAGGAACTCTCGATCGAATATCTTCGTCTCCGGGTCATGCTAACATAGAGCTCGATCAGTCGACACACTCTAGCCTCTCTCTTTTTAATCACAGCCAAAATGCATTTCAAGAAAAATCTAATTAAAATCGGTAGGAGACGACGGCTGCAATTTAGGGTTTGGGAATCTGATTGGGGGGTAAAAAGACAGCCCGTTTCCTCGCCATATGGGCCGGCCCGTTTCAATACCAATTGGGCAAGCCCGTTACATCTACGAAAGCGTATTATCATCTCAAATATTATCTGTGGATAAAATGGGACCAAATGGCTGGCGTTTGCATTCAGTGTAGAATGCTGGGCATTACAGTGTATCATCGAATACATTGATATCATACAAGTGCGTAATTTACTCGTATACAGCAGTTTATTTCTACATTATATTAAAGTAATTTTTTTGATAGCGGTTACAATGTGTACATTTCGTCTAAGATCTCATGCATGAGAATCCTATTCTAATCAATAGTAGCACAGGAAAGAAAGACCTCCTCGCACGAGGCGGGAGGAATGAAGCCCCAGAAAAAATCTGAGGAAAAGTGGTGAGGAAAGGATTCGAACCCTGGCCCTGAGGTTCCTTTGTCAGGTCCCTCAACCAACAGAGAACCACTCTGTTGGCTATATTAAAGTAATTAATTATCACAAAATTGTTATAAATTCGAAACTACAATTTTTAAATTAATAAATTTTAACTCAAGACAGAGATGCATTCATAACATATTAACAACTTAGATGAGGATACTAAGAATGTAACTATGCATTAATTCTAACTGCTAAAACTAAATATGTAAAACTCCAATATATTAGGCAAGCCTGTCGGCATTTCATTCCAACACATCTTCAACTCAACACAACACATCTTCAACACAACACATCTTCACGTCTATTTGTTTCGCATAGCACAACAGTCTTTTTGATACTTTTTTCTATAACCTACATAGTTTTTTTGAACTTTTATCAAAATCACTGTAATAATAACTCGCAACAAACAACTTTTCTCAATAAATCTGAATTGAATATTCACTCATCAAATTAAAGCAATTTATCGTGACATAAATTTTTGTATCGAATTTTAGGAATACTAATTACAGCTTTGCCTTTTATTTGATTTAAATATTTCTACTACTATTAGATTGAACTGATTTCCAATAAAACCCACTATCACCGGTAAAAAGAGTCGGCCAAAATTCTTGGCCCTCAATTTTGACTTTTGGTAGACCCAAACCTTGACCAAATTTTCACGTATCTCCACACACGCAAATCGTTTCCATCATCGCTATCATCTCAGCCGTCCAAAATACGGAATATTTTGATAATACCTTTTTCAAAAACACAAAACGACACACCGAACCCAAAACAGATCACATCCCCAGCCCCTCCTCCATCTACTCGCTTTTTTGCAATAACTACTTATAATAACACCAACCATTTACTCTGTTTCTGCTGTCTCCAAAATCCAACCGTTGTGTTCCAATGGATCTCCACCACCGCAAACTCTTCCTCTTCCTACTCTTCCTCCTCTCCTCTCGAGCCTCCGCTATCGGTGTCAATTACGGCACCTTAGGCAACAACCTTCCTCCACCAAACGTCGTTGCTAACTTCTTGAAAACCAAAACAACCATCGACCGTGTCAAGATCTTTGATTCAAATCCAGACATCATTCGTGGGTTTGCTAACACTGCCATCCTTTTAACAATCACTGTTCCGAACGGTGATATTCCTTCTCTTGTTAATCTCCCTGCAGCTCAGAATTGGATTAATTCTAATGTTAAGCCTTTTTACCCTGCCACCAACATCTACCGGATTCTTGTCGGTAATGAGATTCTTCATTCTCTAGATCAGCATCTTATTGATAACCTCGTACCCGCCATGAAGACCCTTCATCAAGCCCTTCAGCTCGCCGGCCTCGGCGGCATCCAGGTTCATACAATTTTTTGTAAATTCAGAAAAAACTTATATATTTTGACATTTTTCAGATGCAATAATTCGATTTTTCGATGACAGGTGTCGACAGCTCATTCGCTGGGGATCTTATTAAAGGCTCAGCCACCGAGCATGGGAAGGTTCAGACCAGGCTGGGACACGGGTGTCCTAGCGCCGATGTTGGCATTCCACCGGCAGACCAAAACCCCATTTGTAGTGAACCCATATCCATACTTCAGCTACGGACCTAAGACGATCAACTTCGCGCAGTTTAAGCGCAACCGCGGATATAAAGACAGAGTTACTGGCCTAATGTACTTTAACATGTTTGATCAGCTTATGGACGCTGTCTATTCATCAATGAAAGCGTTAGGATATCCAGATGTGCCAATATGTGTTGGAGAGACTGGATGGCCTTCGGTTTCTAACCCTGGACAAGTTGGAGTTAGTGTTGCGGATGCTGCTGCTTATAATGGGAATTTGAATAAGCATGTGAGCTCGAAAGTAGGAACTCCGCTAATGCCTAATCGTAGGTTTGAGACTTACATATTTGCTCTCTTCAATGAGAATCAGAAACCTGGTCCTCCCGCTGAGCAGAATTTTGGGTTGTTTCAACCAGATTTTACCCCTGTCTATGACATCGGCATCCTTCGCACGGTAAGAACATTTCTACTCGTTAATGTAGTAAGTTTTGAAATTTATTCGTAGAATGTTTTAGGAAGAAATTATTCAGCCTATCGAAAATTTGAAGAATATTTTTCTGTGTACATAATTTCTTCATCAGAGCTTCATAGCTAGTTGATGAATATTTTCACAAATCCGATAAATGTAATGTTTTCATTTTAGTTTGTGACTAACTGAATTGGGGATGCGTAGGCAGGAGCTGAAGGAGGGCCAGCAAGGCCAAATCCGGGCGGTGGGGGGCAGCCAGCCCCACAACCCGGAGCTGGTAAAAAGTGGTGCGTGCCGAGAGGTGATGCTGCCGATGCAGCGCTGCAAAAGAATATAGACTACGTATGCAGCTTGGGATTTGACTGCAAGCCCATACAACCAGGAGGAGCATGTTACGAGCCAAACAATGTCAAGTCTCACGCGTCTTATGTTATGAACTCTTACTATCAGAAAAATGGCCGACAGGATTTTAATTGTGACTTTGCGCATACTGGCATTGTTAGCACTGTTGATCCAAGTGAGTGTCTCTGAGTCCACTCCTTTTTTGAGTATGGCTTTTGTAACTTCAGTTGATGATTATGGTGTTTTTCGCCATGTGCAGGTAGGGGTGGATGCCGGTTCGCCTAAGTGGAAGAGTGTGATTAGGTTCATTTTTTGATGCCATAAAAATTATTGTCGACTGTTTTTTCAATGATGTCAAGTAGTTTTACTCTTCTTTACCTTAGATTCAACATATGCAAGTCTGTGTTCAACCAAGTATTGATCTAAAACTTTCAACTTGTAAGGCCAAGCCATAATGGGCCTTATAATTATTGGGCTTTACTTGGCCTCATATGGGCCGTTCAATTGTCTACTAACGAAAGCCCAAGGCTTACATAGACATGTCTGGCCTGTGATTTTTTAGGCATCATTTTTCAGACGACAAAGTATGTAGAGTAGATAACTCATGCTTAAAAAATCAGCAAGATTGCAGCTTTTCAAATTTAATAGCCATTAGTTTGAGCTAACAGACATGAAGGAAAATCCTAACAAGATAGCTCAACAAGGCTCTATACATTTCTTCATATGTTGATATCAGCTACCATTGGATTACTCTAGACAAGAACTCACCAAGTGCTTGAGTGTTGCATGGTCTTGATTTTGTTTAGCGAACCAGATGTCATGCTCTGTGGCCTCTGCTGCCCTTTGCAACAATAATTGTAATAAAGCTCTCTGGATTCTCATCTTCATTTTGAGCACACTCATTACTGAAGTGGTCCATGTGATCTGCTTCTAATTCCATCATTCTTCTTCTTTGAAACTTGACCTCTGCCTCTTGCAAGAATCTGAATTTGGGAGGTGGGGAGGACTTCAATCTGCTCAACTCTGCATCACTTGATGATTCAAAAAGAGGGTTGAATCCAAGATGAGTGTAGGATGAGTTTAATGGAGTGAGTGGTGGGGTGAACATTGATGGAGAAGACAGTGGAGTCAAATAAGGTGTTTCAATATCACCAATACTATTTTGAACCACCACAATATCAGTCAAACTTCTTGCTGATGATAATGATACTCTCCCAAGCCCATCTTCTGATTCCAAGTCCTCTCTAGTCTCTTCCTTGATTGTGAACAGCAGCTTTGGTGGCCCATCAGATTTGAGCAGCATCAAGTCTTTATTGCTACTTCTGTTGATGCTGTTTCGAGTCTCATTCTGCAGCTGAAACCTGTCTGTAACTGTTAAGCTCACAGTAGTACTACCGCTGCTATGTGGTTGAGTAGATTTCTTGCAGCAAAACATGTACATAAACTCTCTAGCAGAGCTGCTGCTGGTAGCAGTAGTAGTGCAAGTGCTACTAAAACAATCATCTTCATTAATCCCTCTATTCCAACTCCTCCTTTTCCACCAAAACAGATAATAAATCTCACCCATTAGAGCTACCAACAAGCAACCAAAAGTTAAGCTCAGACCAAGCCCTATGCTGTTCAAAGATCTCATCTTTTTAGACTTTGAAGTCTAGTCAAGATAAGTTTGCTGCTCCATTACTGCTTGGTTGAGCAAGCTGGAAGGTAGATGAGACCACTACTGGTGCACTCAGTTATGGTGCGTGACTAAGAGTAGCTTTATGTGTGCTCTCATGTGCTAAATAGCCCCACATATGACAGAGGGACCATTCACATCACTTTCAATGAAAAATTGAACCTTTTTCTTTATTTATTTTTGAAATGGAAACCAAAGCATCTATCTATAGATTTCACTTTGCTTATAATGAATGAGGCAAGTCCTTGGACAGGGGAAACCAAGTCATTGAAGTTATGATGATGTTGATGAGATGTCATTTCTATGGCTCACATGAATCACCATGAAATGGAAAAGTTAAGTGAAAAACATCAATTTAATTTAATATAAAATATATATATAACATTTTGTTAAATCTTATTTTCAACATTTTACAACTTCTTATATGATCCATTTTCCATTAAGTTATAAAAATGAACTTATTTTCCATTATATAAAAACATCAAAAATCAAATTGTTCTCCTCATCTCCAGCTCCTCAGAACCCTTTGCTGCCTGCCTCCTTTCCAAAAAAGATCACATCTTTTCGCTTCTATCAACAGATTATCTCATGGGTGCTTCTTCAAATCAAGCAAGCTTGCTTCTTCAGAAGCAATTGAGAGGTATGTCCAAAACCCTTAATTTTTCTTTTTGAATTCGTGTTGAATTCTTTTTGTTTGCAGATCTGTGTAAGCACCCTGTTGATGGATTTTCGGCTGGGTTGGTTGATGAGACGAATGTATTTGAATGGAGTGTCACAATTATTGGTCCGCCAGATACTTTATAGTAAGTTTATAGCTTTGTTATTTTGATGATTTATGTTTGGTGTTGAGGATGAGTTTTGTTGTTTAATTATTCAACTCCTTCCTTAGTGTTACAATTATAGGTTATTGGATTAATCACACATTCAAATTTGAGGATTTGAAATAACCTAAATGTGTTTTGTAAAACCTCTAATTTAGCATGTTGATCTTTAGAGCAATGCTGTTAAGATTGTTAGGTTCATCTGGACAGTCATGAGTTTAGCAGCTTCATGCTTGCTTAACTGTTATATGATATACAATCTCTTTTGATTATAGATGTTGTAATTGTAACACATGACTCTATATTAGGCCCCTCTTGTGATTAATTTTACACTATTAAGATCGAGCAAGACTGATGATCAAAATGGGTAAATCACGTGCTTATGCTTGTGATTTGCTTATCAAATCTGCATCTCAGTTTGTCATGTTTGCTTCCTTGTTTTAGAAAACCTGCATTGCCTCCCGGCAAAGAATTAGTATTAGTGATAGTCAACACACATATCAGCCTCTTATGAGTTATGATTAATAACAGAGTTGTTATTTATTTATTTAGTGACGGAGGTTTCTTTAACGCGATCATGAGTTTCCCTCAAAATTACCCTAACAGCCCTCCGACAGTGAGATTCATTTCAGAAATGTGGCATCCTAACGGTTAGTCTATTTGTTCACTTCATGTCGCTAGGCATGCTTAGTAGAGAGTTGCTTGTAATAGTTGTGTTCTCTTTTACCACAGTCTATGCAGATGGAAAGGTCTGCATATCTATTCTCCATCCTCCAGGCGACGACCCTAATGGATATGAGCTTGCAAGTGAGCGATGGACCCCTGTCCACACAGTAAGAATCAGCATAACTTTTTTGTCTTCTTTTGATTGAGTTGCTCTTGTAATGTACTGGCAGTTGTCATTATGATACTTGAATGGTTATGCGTGGAGAGTGAGGGCAACCACAAATTGATTTATCTGAATTTCGAGTTCATTGCTCGATAACTTTTATCTAGCCATCTTTGAGTTTTGACTGCTAATTGATGTAGCAGAATATCCTTCTAGCTCTGAACTACTTCCTCGTGTTTGTTATGAAATGTCTGTTCACATATTTCCGACTGCTGGTGGATTTTGTCTTCTATCGTTACTGGGTTTCTAGAATTGAACATGGAGTTGGGACACAACCTTGGAATGAAATATCAGTATTAAACTACAATCAATCCACGAAATATCAATTTCGTCATTTGTTTCAGAAGCTTAAAAGATCAGTACTAAATTGTATCTAACCTATTGCTGCCTCTGATTCCTCAAGCCTTTGTCTATAATGTTGAAGGTTCAAGATTGACAATCATTGAAATGTGCGTTAGTCAGAAAACTCATATTTGTAGATTTTAAGGTGTCTGTACTTACTGTATCTCATTCAGAAACTCAGGATTTTCATTGCTGGTGTCACCTTCCATTTGTTCATTTCTTTGACTTACGTTTGATTTGAGCAAAATATAACTAAGCTGATATTCGTGTTTTTGTAGGTTGAAAGTATAGTATTGAGTATCATTTCAATGCTTTCAAGCCCTAATGACGAGTCTCCTGCAAATGTCGAAGCTGCGGTAAGTTGAAACATGCCATCCATGTTGGCTCTCAATTCCCACGGTCGATTGCTTCTTTACCCTTTTAGTCAATAGTTCTTTTTAGGCAATACCTATAAGTTAATTCGCCCGCATAATTGCAGAAGCAATGGAGAGACAAGAGAGACGAGTTCAAGAAGAAAGTGAGCCGTTGTGTCCGGAAATCACAAGAGGCATTGTAAGTTTCAACTGTGCTGTCGTCTGGGTATATCTCTATTGATCCTCACACTGGGAGTCGGTGCAAAGCTTGTTAGAATTTAAATACATCTTCCTGTAGAACTCAGTTCCCATTTTCAAAGGTTTAACCAAACTTCCTATTTTGAATTTGTTCTGTTCCAAATTTGTTATCGTTGTTCGAGCGTCCTCACTTAAGCTGGTTTTCATAGAAGAAAGAAATACTACATGATCAAGTTCAAGTCAGCATTGAACCGAATACCCCGATCGGTCTAGTCAAAATACGAACCAAGTTTAAGATTGAAAGACTTGAACCGGGTCCAACCGATGATCAAGTTAGCAGATAGCCGTTGTTATATGTTAACGTACGCACTAGTGTCGCCGACCGAAACCTTAATTCCTCTGTATCCATTTCGGTTTTAAGGGATCATTCAATTCATTCACAAACTCAGCTTCTGAAGATGTTCTCGCAGCGAAGCCCTTCTATTCTCCGTCTTTGACATCGAGCCCAACTGTTTATTCATCGTTTCTTCAGGAAACTTCACATACACTCGGCTCTGCATCTCCACGGTTCCAAGTACACATTTTTGTTAATAAAGTTTTGATCTTTTTTATAATCTTATCTGGTTAATAAATTTTTCGTCTTTTTAATTACTTTGTGAAAATGTCTGTCAATGATTAATTTGTGGTTGTTCTGCAACAGGAGTGTAATGTTCAAAAGGCGCAATTCAAGCATCCAAAGATGCGCAGTTTTTTTATTAGGAACCCGGGGATGCTTCTAGTTACAGGTGAACTCATCTACTTAGTACTTACAAACTGTATTAAACACTATACAGTGATAGTCTCAAGAGAAAAGTTGATTGATTTTGTGTCACTGATCGAACATTGCACTAAAAGTTTTGCATGATTAGGAGTTTTGACAGTGGCCACAAAACAATTTCATTTCTCGCTGGATCATGAAAAAATCGAGTATAATTGTTGTTAACTTGAGGTGAAGAAGGTTAATATTTGGAGTCTTGCCGTTGTTCACGAGGCTGTTTAGTTTCTTCTGAGGCAGACCTTTCATCCAACCAGGCAATGATGTCTGTAAAAACAATGTTTACATTCTCTGGAGTTTCACCATATAGCAACGAATGCCACATGCCTGGGTACATCTTTAAGGTCTTATCGTTGGATGAAGCCTTTTCGTAAAGAAGTTGACTCACTGAAGGATCGGTCACAGTGTCATCTCCTCCATGAACAACTATGAATGGCAACTGTACCTAGATACCAATCAGACAGAGTTTTATCAAATGTCTTTTTGAAACCTCAAATTTGGAACACAAGAGCGTTCTAACGTGCTTGAACTTACTAAGATATTGTCTATACATATACCTTATCGAGATTCTTTTCCAGGTTTGTGCTGATTCTCATTAGCTCGTAAGCGGTCTTCAACCGAGGGCGTCCCTTATAACAATATTGGTTCTCTCTTATCTGTGATTTGGACAACACAAGTAAGCTACTCATCTCATTCACTAGAAGAAATGTTACTCTAAGAAGTGTATAAATTCTACTGCAGGTTTTATAACTATTATAAAATAAGACAGTCAAGGTTACTAGCCCTTGCCTCTTTTCTGGTTTCAGGTAATCTGAAAGCAGCATCTACGACATCTTGAGCTGTTGGGACGACTCTCCACGTTGGAATTATTTTAGCTACTTGTAAAAGAGCTTTGGTCACCATTGGAGATGGCTTTAGCTCATCTGCAATCTGTGAGACCGGTATGGAGGTATAACATTAAATAAAGAAGTGAAATCATATTGGGAAAGTAAAATGGAGAAGATTTTAATTCATACTTTGCACATTGGTGCAACCAAAACAGCTCCATCCCAAAAATTGGGCATCTTTTGGTGAATGATCAGAGCGATGGCTCCTCCCATAGATTCGCCTAAAAGAAACTTCTTTTTCTTTTTGTTTTCTTCTTTTTCTGCTCAACGTTGTTATATGGTAAATATTACTATATGCTGAACATATTGAACGAACGATTGACTTTTTTGTGTTTCATTTTCAGATAAAAATGTCCAATAACAAGTAGGGCTGCCAGAGATGCAAGGTTCTTACCAGCAATGCTATTGAAATAATTGGTGCAGTCGTCAATTATGCAATCCATGTCATTTACAAACCCAATCAGACCTGCAGATTTCCCATGCCCTTCGTAATCCATCCCATGGACGGCAAATCCCACAGCAGCCAGCCTTATTCCAGTGTCTGCATTATATCGTATACATTCATCCCATGCATGCTTGCATGAAAGAAAAGATGATGAGAAGACAGAGTCATCACCTTTCATTGAAACACTGCATTCCATGGCATATCCATGACAGAAGAAGATCAAAGCCTTTGGTTGTTGAAGATTTGATGGAATCCAGCTGCATGTAAACATCTTCATCCCTCTTGAATTTGTCACGTACCCCTCTTCGTATCTAATGTTATTTTCATTCTTATTCTCCGTTTCCTGGGCCTTCAGAAAAAATTGCAATAAGACGTAAAGGTACAAACCATACACAAACACTAATGTAGAAGAAGATAATACCGACGTGTATACAGACCATAACGGTGAAAGGGAGTTGAGGGGTGACGAACAAGAAGCGTTGCTTACAGATCTCCGAGGACCGACCAGATTAATACAAGTCGGAACAGAAATTGGAAGGACAACATAGGGAAAAATTACATTCATTTTACATATTAATTAGTTTTCCATAAATAGTATATTTGATTCTAAATGTGAGGGACAAAAAATTTCTTGAGATACTCTTTTATTAAGAAAATGCTGGCATTTGATTTCAACGTAGTAAAAACAATAAATCTCAGTGTCATATTATACAGTTGCCAAATATAAGATCCTCTTGTACCTCTCCTATGTCAGAAAGTGTCGAATTGAATCATATCAAAAAATTCAGCAACAACACCTGTAAGGACATTTCTCAGCAAATGAAAGAAACTTGAAAGAATAATCATGGATGCCATGGTCAGGATTACAGAGAATGGTTCTTTATATCACATTGTTTATCTTATTGACTACAGTAGCAATGTCATAATGTATTGATGCTCGATAAGACGAAATAAGGCCAGGTTTGTGTATAAAAGCTTGAGCATTTTTCAAACGCAATAATAATCAAAGTTTGACAACGTACGTATCCAAAAGAAGAAAACCCAGTCTACAATAGCAGAGTTGTCTAGATAAGCAGCACTATAGATTAAGATGCAAATAGCTAAGACACGATAAGGTACTATTTTATAAAAATCAAACAAATCTATGAAGTAAATCCATCTTCAAATTGGTAGAAACTCTCTTCCTTCTCTCTAAACTATCCACAGCTCCCTTATATCACCGATCTCCTCCGTGTCGGATGTCTCAGGTCTGGTGGTAGCTCGAGGTTGTTTTGTGTGTTGGTGGAGTGGCTGGATAGTGGAGTGACTCCTGGCTTTGGGCTCGGATGGTTCACGCTTCTAGATCTTTCACCGTCTGATGCTCCGGTCTGTGTCCCAGCCGTTCTTGATGGCTGTGGTCTTTCCTGTGTCCGCCTTGTGTTGGTGGGTGGTGACTGTTCTCGTCTGGATGTTGATTAACGCAGGTTCACTAGCTATTTTCTTTCACCGCTGAAGTCGACGTCCGATGCTTTTTGTCCTCTGCTTCCGTCTTTGCTGTCTTCGACGGGTTTTCGGCCCTGGCTGTCTTCGGCGGTTGTCCGCAGCTAGTTTTGTGTCGGTTCCTGTCCTCGACGGTCGCTGGCATGCAGGAGGTTTTTTGGTTGCAGCTCTGTCTGCTTGGTTTTGATTCTCTGTCTGGTTTTCACTTCGGTTGGATTGCGGCGGCTGTTGAAGCTGGTTGGCCTGCTTGGGTGGTCCATTTTCTTCTGTTGTCCAGCTGTTGGTGTCTGTGCGCGTCCAGCTGCTGTTTTTTTGGTCGAACGACATGCTTGGGGTTGTGTTTTTGGTTTTCGGTTGCTGTAGGGTGGCCGTTGTTTTCACGTCGTTCCGCCGTTATTGTCGGTGCTGATGTTGCGGGTGGCGTCTGCTGTTGCTGTCCGGCCAGTACTGTCCTCTTCGCCCTGGTGTTGGTCGCCGGTGGTGGTTCTTCAGGTTCTGGTGGTGGTTGTTCAGGTGGGTGTTGCTGGTGGTTTCTCGGATGTTCGCGGTGTTGCCGCGTTCGCGGTGTTGCTGCGTCGATTCCGAGGCTGCTGGTGGCTGATAAGGTTCCACGTGGCACACATTTCGGATGTCTTCTGTTGCCACTGCGTTGTTTGGACACGTGTCCACTTGTTAACCATATTCATTGCACGTGTACCTCTGGCTGTTGCGCTTGGTTGGTATTGCTATGTTTGGACATCTGTCTTCATCTTTGACTTTGTTGTTACGTGCCATGTGTCCTGGTTTCATAATTAGTCCGTCCTCGTTACGGACTTTTCTTCGGTTTGTCGACTATTCTGAGACGCTGGTGTTCTGAGTTCTTTTCTAAATATTCATGCTGATATCCTTCACTTACCACAGTCTTCTTAGAGCTTCGGTTTTTTAGAGTGGTCATCTGTATTGTGCTCACATTCTCGCAGTTCTGTCAAATTAGTTCCTCTATTTTTTAGGTACTGAGGCAAAGTACCTCGTTCACACTATGCTTAGATTATTTTTTTTTCTGTGTTCGAGGTCTCCATTCGCGTGTCGATTGGAATTAAGTCCTCTCTTATGTACCTTTTGAGTCTTTGTACTCCTGTTATCAAAAAAAAAAAAAAAAAAAAAACAAATCTATGAAGTCAGCAGCGTAAAACCTTATTCGACATTAAACAAAATTATGAATGATCCTCTTGACGTGTCTTGTTCCCAAATGGTCAGAACATTACTGTCCGTACGATACTTGTAGGGTCTAAATTGTGTATGTATTCAGATTGGGATTTAGGAACTGATTAGGGCTGTCTGCATGTAAGTGTGGGTTGAGGCCTTGTGGGAGAAGCTAGTTGAAGCCGCATATCCTTACCAACCCGACTCCTGACTCATATCACAATCCAAGACCGTGTCAAAGTCACCCATTTCTTATTTTGTCACATTTCCATTCTTTATTGCACCGGAGTTAATGAACTTGTTCACCAATATAGCCAGCTAGGAGGTTGATAGCTTAGCGTCCATTATCAAAAAAAATAGCACTGAATAAGAGGAAGACTTGTTGATACGCATGCAAATAGGTCTTCGATACCATATTGAAAATTATGCTGTTGAATTGGTGTAAAATTGCATCATTTTTCGAGAATATTTTACCTTATTTTCAATATCGACGACGTCAGGTATTGATACACTTCAAATATTTCTATAAACGTGTTAGATGAAAGTTACCAAATTGTCGTGCGTAAGAAGCTATCATCATTGAAACAACAAAACATATAAAGAAGCGTCAAAACTAGTATCCAAGAATCGCACAACTGGTAAGTTTCATGATATTCAAAGAAATGTTCAAGGCTACTAATCCAATTAATCATGCGACAGAAAGTTGGGTTTACCGAGAATGATGAGTTAATTCAGTTGATTAAAAGGAGAATTTACTGTTAGCACTACCAAACATCAACATTCTTAATGACTAGTTTTATCATATAATGTTCAAGGCTAATATCTTTAGTCTCCTAATCGAAAGTCAACTAATATGAAAAGAAGCTCCAAAAATGTCTAAAACACGGCATCCTGGAGACCATTATGGTTCACTGTTCTCTACTATAAAATCCCAAGGCCAAACCTCAGTTACCTCACAGTTTCAGCACAGCTTCAAACCTCATTTAGAAGACAAACCACCTCCAAACAAGCAAGCAGCTCTTGTGGTACCGAATCTTATACATCTATCTGCTGTACTTAGAGAACTATGTCAATCATCTCTACATTACAACCTACAGCTTCACTCCAAACGGATGATAATACCATTTCAGATGCCCAACGGCTCATTTCCAAGTGGAGATACAACTATTTCTCCTCCACCTCACCAGCCACTTTCCTTTTCCTCACTGACAACCAAGAGGCCAAAGAGTACATTGAGTGTGTCAATCAGCTACGCATAATCATGTATTTCTATGTAACCACACATACAGAGTCCCCAAACTTAGCCTTGGCTCATAATCTAATGCAGTCAGCTATGCAGCGGCTTGAGATGGAGTTCCAACACCTATTATCCATCAACACTGAGTACTTCAATGTAACTTTAACGAGTTCTGACGAAGGTGCAGATTATGACATGCTTTCCAACTGCTTTGCGGAGGATCTGAAGATGATCGCCCACTGCATGATCAAAGCAGGATACGGCATTCAGTGTGCGCGAGCCTACAAATCAGTACGGAAACAGGCAGTGGATGAGGAGCTCGTTAACCTTGGATTTCAAAAACTCAGAACACAGAAAATGAATAAGGGAGCAAGCGATGAAGAGCTTGAGCAAAAGGTCCGAACATGGATACAAGCCATGCTCCTTGCAATGGGGAGAATGTTCAACAACGAGAGAACTCTCTGCGATTACATTTTCAGCGGTGCTTCAGATGCTCTAGGAGAATCAAGCTTCGCAGAGGCAACAACCGCTGCCGCAATTAACATTTTCACGACAGGTGAAATGGTAGCAAACGCAAAAGGAACTCGCTCCACAGAACACATATTCCGGTTAATGGATATCCACATGGCCATCCAAGAAGCCATTCCAGATATCGAATACATCTTCTCCTTCGAATCCACATCAAACGTCCAACTACAAGCACTCAACTTACTATCAAAAATCCGAAACGCAATCCATCTACATCTCGAGGATTTCGAATCAAGTGTAAAAAAGCACTCCATCAAATCCACAGTACCAGGCGGCGGAATACATACCCTGACCCAATCCACAATGGACCACATCGCTCGTCTAGCTTATTACACTCCAATACTATCCACCATAATCACAGATCATCCATCATCAGCTGATAAAACACAAATGCCAGAATCATACTTCAACACCAATGCAGGAACAGACTCACCGATCTCCCTCCGTTTCGCTCGAATAATCCTAGTCCTACTCTGCAAGCTAGACAAAATAGCAGAAAGCTACAAAGACATCTCATTAACATACCTCTTCCTATACAACAATCTCCATTTTATAGTCTCCGAAGTCCGCTGCAATTCAAACCTCCTAAACCTAATCGGCGAGGCATGGATATTCACACATCACAAAACAGCCAAACAGTACGCTTCAAAATACGAATTCACAGCTTGGCATAATGTCATAAAATCAATCAGTATAGAAGATGAAAACGTACAGATTTCTACAGCTTCGTTGCGGATGAGGAAGTTTAAATCGGCGTTTGAGGAGGCGGTTGCGAAGCAGAGGACGTGGACGGTGGTGGATAGGAGGATGAGGGAGGATCTGAAGGCGTCAATTAAGAGGAGAACGGTGAGTGCGTATGTGGAGTTTTGTGAAGCGAGTGTGGGAGGTTTGGAAGAGAAGGATGTAAATGTAAGGGGGTTCGGGATTAGCGATATGGAGATTGCGATTTCGGATTTGTTTGGAGGAGTTGCGGCGTCTGGCGGTTTCTTGTCTGGATCGTCGTCGTCATCCTCTTCTTCGGCGTCGTCGGCCTCGGGGTCGGGATCGGCGTCGCCTATGCGGAGGTTTTTTAATCGACTGCCGAAGAAGAGTCGACTATCAAACGACGCGATGGGTGTCGTTTGAATAAAAAATTCTTGTTATTTAATTTAAAATTATTATTATTTAATTTTACTAAAAGGAAATTATGTAAAGCAGTGGTTTTGAATCAAAATAAACATTTTAATTATTTAGCGGCCTCTTCATACCCGCAATCGAATCCTGGAGTGCAAGAAGGGTGACGGTCCAGGGTCTTCGATTATTATAACATTTTAGAGTGTTTATCAAAAAAGCATAAGGAAAGATGATAAGACAATCTCACTCGATCAATATAAATAAATCAACGAATGAAATTTAATCTAAATATAATCATCAATTTGTGATAGAATTAGATCAGACGATTAGTAGCATCGTAGCCGTTCAAGCTAAGACCGTTGCCGAATTGCATATTTTCAATTAAATCGAGAGGCAAAGGAGAGCGCGCGCTTTGTTGCCGAGTCGAAGCTTCTCGAAATAACCATACGGTATCGTCTCATCATCATTTTGTTCCGCAATTCCACACCAATTCAGTACTCTCTTGGATTATGCATTGAATTCCATACCAATTCCATACCGCAATCAAAATCTCAGCCCTAGTTCTTGACTAAATTGTACATGTTGAGTTACTTGATTATGCGAAATTTGGACTCTTGGATTCATTTTTGTGTTTAGGTTTTGAGCAACATGAGAGTGTGAAAGTAGAGTTCTTGAGTAGAGTGAATTCGATTTGGATCGCTTTCTTTGAAATAAAGCTTCCTTGCTTGTGTTTAGTTGGTTTCTTTTGTGTATTTTTATTGTGATTCCTTTTACCTTATTGTAGGTATTATTCGGTTGTTCTTTATTCACGTAGCTGAGTAAATCGAAGATAATTCTACATGCTGCCACAGATAGATGTCTCGAAGGAACAATGCTACCCGCCTTTATGTTGGTCACCTGTCGTCTAGGACTACAAGTCGTGATTTGGAGGATACATTTGGGAATTATGGAAGGTCATATACTTATGTTGCCTCTTTCTACTCTTCATTAGATTTATGTGAAACTGTGATTTTTAATCATGCAGCATGGCTTAATGTTGTTTAATATATTTGCGCAGACTAAATCGCGTGGAATTAAACAGTAAGGGCTATGGATTTGTTGTAAGTCAACCTAAGGACATCTATATGTGGGCTGCATCCTTCCATTGGACTTAATTTGACACAAGTATGAGAGCTTATCTTCAAATAATGTGATTTACAGGAATTTCGCAATTATCTGGATGCTGAAATTGCAATGCGTCATTTAAATGGTGTGGTACTCAACACAAGACGTATGATTGTAGAATTTGCAGCTCCAAAGGGGGTAGGTTATGGTAATTTTCTCATGAAATTTCTTTCCTTTTTGTTTTTGGTATATGTAGTCTCAGTTTAGTTGCTAGTTTTGAATCGTTCTTGTTTTGTGATGGCTAGTACCGTTTTCAGTTTCACAATTTCTAAGGCTGTTTCAGGAAAAATGTTGTGGTAGTTGTGGGCGCTTAGGCCACTTGGCCGTAGATTGCAGATGGTGTCATCTCTGCGGTGAGGTAGGCCACTATGCGAGGCATTGTAAGAATAAGAATGCCAGTAAGGATATCAGGTTGGAGTTCCTTGGTTCACTGCGCTTTTTCTAAGCATCTGAATCACTTCTTTAATTTACTTTCATAGTTTCTTTTCTCTGTTTACAAATAAATCAGCCATGATCGCTGGTCACCTTCTCCTAGTCTTGGACCAAATCAGATAAGGCTAAGCTACAGGTACTTTTCACTCATAGTCCATGAAACAAGGAAGCTGAAAATGAACTGAAGTCTGTTTGTGTGCTCTCAACATGTCATGAAAACTAGGTTTGTCTTTGTCTAAGCCTTTTTCCTTCCTTTTTTGCTGTTCAGTCGATCAAGAACCCCACCAAAACGAGACCCTAGTCGTGAGCGGTTGTCACCTTCTCGTAGCGGTGAACCAAGTCACGGTCGTGGACGAAGGAGGAGTCACAGGTTTGTTTGCTTATGTTCGTGTAATAAGAAAATTGAGTATGAATTTGGCTGGTGTGTTTCAGCAACATGTTTTAAAAACTTCTGATATATTATGAATATCCTGTATACTTGCTAAGAAATATTTCTCTTCATTTTTTCCTTTGCTATTCAGTCGATCAAGAAAGCCCCCAATAAGAGACCTTACAAGTGAGCGTGATCAACATGTGCCAAGAAACCAGAATTCCCAGGTTCGAAGTCTGATCTGCTGCTCGTTATGAGCAATAATAAAAACGTCAAGTCATGTGATTTTTCAGAATCTGCAGAAACTAAAATAATAAATATTCCTTCTATGACTGAACCTGCATGTTAGTGAATAATTATGTTGTACACTGGAGCTAAGCTTGTGTTGCAGGTGTGGCAAAATCCTCGTTCGAGGCATTGCTCTAGATGTGGCTTAGATGGTCATCAGTCCCGGGATTGTGAAGACAGCAAGTGTTTAATTTGCGGGGAGATGGGCCACATTAAGAAGGATTGTATGAAAGTCTTCAAGAGTATTAGGTTGGTTTTTATATTCCAATTGCATTTTTCAGGAATCTGAATCACTTAATTGGGTCATTGACAATTTACTTTTCTATGTTATAATATGCAGACCTGAACACAAGTCACCTTCTCGAAGTCGTGAACTTGGTCACAGTGGACGAAGGCAGGGTTACAGGTTTGTTTGGTTTCGTCCATTTAACAAGGAAATTAAAATGAAGCGTCCATGTGTGTTATGAAAATATTTAGACAATTCTTCTTTTATAAGGAGTATCTTGTAGTTTATCTGATGGTAGTTTTTCCTTTTCTTGCCATTCAGTCGATCAAAGTCGCCACCAAAAAGAGACCGTAGTCCCAAGCGTGATAGAAATGTGTCTAGAAGTATTCGCCAAACCCGTTCACCATCTCCAAGAGCAAGACACCGTAGTTCTTCTGTAGTCCAGATTGGGAGCCCTGTTCAAGGACTTGTTGACTCCGGTGCTACTGACGTTAACAAAGATCAAAATGTGTTGCCCAGAGACAAAAGTGGGAGCCGTGTTCAAGGACTTGCTGACTCGAGTGCCATTCAAGTTGACAAAGATCACAATGTGTTTCCCACAGACAGAAATGGGAGCCCTGCTCTAGGGCTTGTTGACAGTCCCCAAATCGCAAAAAACACTGCAACTTGAATAGTGTGACCCAAAGACAGTGATTGAGCTGAAGTGCTAACTGCTCTTTGAAGATGCTAATATGATTTTCGTATTTTACTCGGAACTGGCTATGTAAACTGTGTTGAGACGACCATGAACCGAATTTGTCTGGACGCTATCAACGGCTGCTGATAAAAAAGACTGGCTGGACATTTTTTCTCTCGAATTAAAAGGGACTATCTTTGACAACTATAAGACGAACGAGCTCAAACCTCAGCAGCCGCAGCATCAACTATGCAATATTCTCAATGGAAAAGAGTGTACACGATAAGAATCAAAGGTTGACAGTTTTTAGGACAGACCCATTCAAGGAAACATAAATTGAGGTGGTGGTATAACGTAACTCGTTTAGTAAACGGAAAAAGCTTACATTTTTTAGCGGTCACTATTCACTACTCAAAAGGGGCAAACAATACATGCCATTTTTCCCTTCTAACATATTGGTAAAAATCTGGTAAATAAGTACATAGATAACCTGGATTGAAGATGATCCAAACGGGTCTCAAATATGTCTCCCACTCACGCCAATGATCTTAGGATTGATGGGGATGGGGCGCCTGAGTGGTAATAAAAATAGGATATGAATGCAACAGATAAGTCTGATCTCTTCGGAAATGGGTAGCATTTCCATCTAGTACTTTGGCCTGATGGTCTTCCCATCATCAATTCAGAGTCTTAGACGTCTGAACAAAATTCAACAGGCAACATAATTTTCACATATTGTACAGCAACCCAAGAACCATATAGACTGCAGAAGAGCGTTTCAGTTCAGTAGAACTGTCCATATCTTCCCCATGTATACGTATAATGACCAGACAGCCAGCCATGCTGAGATATAAAGCAATAGAACACCAGAAGCTACAAAAAAGCCTGATCCTGCCAAACTGCAAAATAAAATATATAGCTTTATGAAGAGAATGATAGACAACCCTAAGGTCTCTCACCATTGAATAAATCAACTGGGCCATAAAAACAATGGTGGCTTATGATTATAAACAAAAATACCTGCTGTCTCTTGCAATCAAAAGGATTGTCAGTGCCGTCATCTGTGAGGCTGTTTTCCACTTACCCAAACTGTTTACAGCAACTGCCTATATATGCACAATACCTTTGTTTCAGGAGAAGAAGACTAGCAAATTTACACATTTACAGGGAAATAACTAGATTAACAAACCTGGGAAAATCTGCTGTTTTGAGAAGCAGCCCATTCCCGAACAGCTGACATTGTTATCTAATAACGAATGATGAAAAATGAGGAACGCAAAAGTACACTGTTTGATCTCTATGATCAATGTATATCGAAGTATCTCCATCATACACATGCTGAGTGACAAAATAATTATATCTAGCAAAAAACCCACCTCTCGACCAATAATGGCAATCGCAGGAACAGGCAGTAGCCATGGTACATCTCCATACATGCCAAGATCCAACGGTCTGGTACATAACAAGACCAACGTAGCAGCAACCATTAACTGCATTCAATGACCATACGCACGAGACATAAACGTCAACTTTTAAATTCCAAATGCATATTTATACAGACACAAATTTATAACTGTGCTGACCTTATCAGCAACTGGATCCAAAAAAGCACCAAATTCCGAACCTAACTTCATCTGGTATTTGTCAAACCATTCAAATCAGAAAAGATACTAGTAAATACTTGTGGGAATCATTTTTCAAAAATCAACATACTTTGTAATAAGAAGTTTTTATTAGGTACCTTCCTAGCGAGGTATCCATCGAGCCAATCCGTTATTGCCGCAATTATGAAAATAAAACTCGTGGCCGTGGTCCCTGACCGGCTATCCACATAATAAGCTACACAAAAAACTTTCTTTCAAAGAGACAGACATACAGAAAAAGCAAAATCCTCAACATAAATGGATTACAGGTAAATTTATAGACAAATCCAAAAAAATGCATAAATAGAATCAAAATCATACTGCAAACAATGAGAGGAACCGCAACAACACGTCCTAGTGTCAAGATGGTAGGCAACGTCAGGAACTTCCCTGAGTAATGATGCTGCGGTTGCTGGTAGTGATTTGGACCTCCATTGCGTTGGCTCCAGTTGTCTCCGTCCCTGCGATCAGGAACCATAACTAATCTGTATTTTAGACGTCGGACGGTGAGAATGACGCCTGTGCGTGAGGTTAAGAATAAGATCGGCGCGATGCGATTGGCACAATTGTATTTTGGAATTAGGGTTTGTTGTTGATGTGATGGTGATGATTGCAGTGGTTGCTGCCGACGAGAAGAGGATATTCTTATTTTTAGGTTTCGATTTTTTTGTGTGTTAAAGATTTTATTTTTTTATTTTTTATTTAAAAAAAATTAATACTTCTGAACTCTCGATAAAAATACATGTTTTGTTTGCTTGCCAATTGTTGATGGCAGCATGAGATCTCAGTCCCTCCTGTAAACTAGTGCAACCCGTTGCTACTTGCTATTTTCAACTTCATTTGTGTAACTTGAAATTTTTTTCTGTGAAGAAACAAGAACTGTAAAAATAGATTCTGGTCAACTCATTCGGCTTTTTACACGCATCTTTAAGTCCCTCTCAGTTACAGTATTTGTACACAGCTCGTGATGGCGCTGGAATCTGAGATGAATAAAAAGAGACCGATGAAGAAGGAAGGAGAGATTAAGATTCAACTTGATTTTTCTATTCCTCTTACTGTTCACTGTAGCACTATTTATATGTTTATGGTACACTTTCTTACACGTCATCAAACTAATGCACACACTACACGCCTGCTTTTCACAATTCAAAACTCATGCTTAACATGCCCTTGATCATTTTGTAACAAACTTCTCTTTAACTACGTCGTTATGCATCAGCTCGAGTATTAAAGAAACTTGGACACTCCAAGAAACTTAACAGATGATACACTGAAGCATTTCGAGAAAAAAAACTAATCCTATTGGAAGTCTTAAATATTGATAATAAACTGAAGCCTGGCCAAAGAAGTGTCTTACAACAATCGACTGCCCAGTTCTGCCATTACCTTGTTCAAATATCCCTTGATTCTTTTTGTTGTAAAAGCCATATGGTAATTCATAACTAGGAAGGCGATGAATAGCATTTTAGTCCTAAATAAACAAATATACTCAGCCTTCCCATCCCAGAGTTCTACATCAGGAAACAGCCATTTTCAATCCAGACTCTAGTTTCTAGTAAATCCTTAACCTACCAATCGAAATGGAATTGCATAAAAAAGAAGCTCAAGTTCAACATTGTTAAACTGATTCATAAGACCGAATAATCAAAGCATCTGAAATTTCTATTTTCAACCCAAAACAGGTACATAAGAATACAACACTAAGAAATTTCTCAGATAAAAATTACACAATGTTAACAAAAAAAGCAAGATAAATAAAAATCAAAAGCAGTAATACATACACAAATGGCCCCTTACTGACTTCCAGCAGAAGCAGCAGCTTCGTCTTCCAACTTCTTCACATATGCCTTCAATACCATCACAACCTGCCTAGCGGGTGCCTGCAAAGTCCCCACCAAACTCGAAGCCGGACTCTTCAACGACCCCAACAACTTAGCATAAATCTCTGCTTTAGTCGGCATATTCTCCAAAGTCCCAAACTCCGCTGGCTCATAAAACTTGCCCTCAAAAACCGCGCCAGTAAAATCATTATCTTCCAATTTCTTCTCCTTCAAAAAAGTCCTATAAGGTTTCAAAGCCTTAGGAATCTCCTCACTATGCACAAACAGCCACGCATTCATTCCATTCATACACGGCTTCAACGTCTCCCATTCCGTCCCCTCAATCGCCTTTCCTACCAACGTATTCTTCGCTATAATCAGCTTCGTTGTTTCCGGCAACGCTTGACGGAGTTCTTGTAGTTGTTTTACGGTTAGTCCTTTGTACCTGATTCCGGCCAGAAGGTAGCAGTTTTCGAGTTGCTGCTTGACGTTGTCGACCGTGACTTCCTTTTTGGAGCGGGAAATGGCGGCTCGGATTGTGGATTTGCGGTTGGATTGGGCGAGGGAAATGCGTGTTGATTTAGCGGTGGGGAAGAGGGGGTTGGGGGAGTAGTTGGCGGCTAGGGTTTGAGTTGGGGGAAGGGAGGATGTGGTAAAGGCGAGGAGAGTCGTTTCCATTTTCCGCCGATTGGATTCCGACCGATGAGAAGCGATAGAGGCTTTAGAGTGAAGAAGAGCGAGCGAAGCAGGAAGGGAACCTTATCTTACAGTGGATATCGGAATATGGACGGCCAAGATATCTGATCCTGACTCATCTACGGTTTACAGACTGTTAATCAGACGACGTCGTTTCATAGAGAATAAAGCGCAAAGAGTAACACAACTTTTTGTATGCATTTCTGCCTTTGTATTCTCATTTTGCTACCCAAGTTATTATTACAAACAACGGTGAGCTTCTTTTGCATATGATATTAACTCTGTTGATTTGCCCTGCATTGTATTTTTCGGTTTACTTGGTAATGCCCTGACGAATCTGAAGCAGCTGGGGCAAAGAGGTCCACCGTCTTACGGTGATGATGCGGATGAACTTGAGCAATATAATGTACCTTGAGCTTGAAGCTAGCTTCTTAAAGACTGGTGGTATGCAAATTCAAGAGCCAGGAATACACACATATGACAACACTATTTTCTTCAAAACCTATACTCAGCTGACTTCCATTCCAGAAATAAACGCATGACCTGTAACAGGCCTACTTCCAATATTCAAACAGAAAACTTGAAATAAATTTTAACACGAATTCGAACAAATAAAAGTTACAAAACTGTATTCAGTTCCAATGCTAAAATACTCAGGCAATATAACTAATATTTGAAAATTTGATAGAACAAAAATTCAAGAACTCAGCAAACACTAACTCCTCTCATTTAGAATCATAGGCGTATCAATCTCAGCAGCTAGAACAGCACAACTCTACATTCATGGGAAGTGTCACAGCCTCCACCCTCCGGCCTACAGCATCTATTTCCTTAAACTGGGTACTAACCGCATGCGACTAACTGACATTACACCGTTAATCAGACTTGCAAATATCTTTGCCTTTATTTGGCCACGTCTAGGAGTCTTCCTTCTCCCTTTTATTGCCGTTTCCTTCCTCCGCACTGCAGTGTTTCCCTTCTCCATTTCCCTTTTTCTAGGCAGACACATAATCAAGATTTCAACTGAAGAACTGTTATGGAGGAAGAAGGCCAACTCTGATTATGTGAAGTTTGATGTGTGCCTTTTAAAATTTATCTTGTTATGTTTCCAGCTGTGAGCCTTAGCAGTTAGCATCAGTGGTTTGCATGTGATGTGGAGCCTCCTCGGGCCATTCAGCTGGTGCTTAGTGCAACTGGAATTGGAATTATCTTGTGTGCCAACTGCTTCTGTTTTTTACTAGCTGACAAACCTTAAATTTATGTTCCTTGGCCAGAAAACTTCCGATATATTGTTACAGAACATGTTGGCTACCAAAAAGTTTTCAGTAGAGCCAATAACAACAAACTATATCTTTACTTTTAACAATCAGGAATCAGAAATGGGGTGACATGATGTTGAAACTGAGTCAGGAAAAAATCGAAACTAAAGACATACACATGAACGTTTCGAAAGCACGCAAGAAACTTTCATGGCTGTAGAATGTTAAATACGTAGAATTTGATACACTGTAAAATATTTCACTGGCATCAGATCTTGTACACAACGTTTAAACGATAAAATCCGCTGCGAAGGGTGGGATCTCAGCACGAGCGATCCAACTTGCAGGCGGGTATCTCTAGCCCAGGTCTTTCCCTAACCCTGTAAAGTGACATTCCACCTGAAACTCTACCCCCTTCTCTTCTTTCTCTCCCGAATTCGAATCAACTGAAAATAATGTCTCAAAGCCTGTCTGTGCCTCCTCTTGCGCCTCTAACGTGCTCATTGCCATCATCATCAACAAAACAACCATAACACTAGCATACATTTTACCACCTAAAACCGCCATCTGATAGACTATTTGATTTTCACAAGTCTGGAATGTAGAAGTATACCGAGCCCAATCGATACGAAACAAATATAAACATGAAAATTAATCTGAGGGCGTAAAGAATGGAAACCATCCAGTTGAAAACAAACCCAGCTGGGAATCAAAAGGTCTAAATATGTGGAGAACCATTCAGTTTTTTTGCCAAATTTCCATCTTAAGAACCATGCAGTTGAAAATTTTGTTAGAAGACAATTGAACTTTTGCGAAACAATAGATATTTCTGATTATTATTTTCTATTAATTCATACGATTAATATTGAGTAGTGGTTTCTGCACATAAATATGTGCATATAATTTTAATTTCATAATATAATTAAATGAAATAATTATTCATTTAATGTATAAAATTAGGGATTCAAGTGGTTTTTTAAAAACTGATCCCTTATCCTTAATTTTTTAAAAACTGCAAATCATTCCACACCGAGTTAACCTAAGATTGAGAGGTGACGGTTTGGGAGATCGTGGGCGACGATTTGGGAGATCGTGGGTGACGGTTTGAGAGGTAACGGTTTGGGAGATCGTGGGTGACGGTTTGAGAGGTGACGGTTTGAAACCGTCAAAAACTGCTTCCGAATTTTTAATAGAGAGATAATATCGAAAGTAGTGCGTACATTAATATAATTTCATTTATAAATTTATTTATTTTAGGGTTAATTACAGAAAACCACCCCTATAATAGGGGTAATTACAGAAAACCACCCGTATAATGACTATTTGCAGAAAACCACCCTTATAACGTGCTCCGTTAGCATTTCACCACCTCGTCACTATTCCGTTACATGAATCGTTAAAAAAAATTTAAAAAAATTTAAAAAAATTTAAAAAATTAAAAAAATTAAAAAAATTTAAAAAATTTAAAAAATTTAAAAAATTAAAAAAATTAAAAAAATTAAAAAAATTAAAAAAATTTAAAAAATTTAAAAAATTAAAAAAATTAAAAAAATTAAAAAAAATTAAAAAAATTAAAAAAATTAAAAAAAATTTAAAAAATTAAAAAAAATTAAAAAATTTAAAAATTAAAAAAAAATTAAAAAAAAATTAAAAAAGTAAAAAAATTAAAAAAATTAAAAAAAATTTAAAAAAAATAAAAAAAATTAAAAAAAATTAAAAAAATTAAAAAAAATTAAAAAAAATTAAAAAAAATTAAAAAAATTAAAAAAATTAAAAAAATTAAAAAAATTAAAAAATTAAAAAAATTAGTTCATGAAATGATGTAACTAATGTGTTATTTCTCAAATCAAAATAGAGTATATAGAGTATATAATTTTAGGGTTTAGGGATTAAAATTAAAAGTCAATAGAGTATATAATATTATTACATATGAGTACATGAAATAAATAAAAAATAATAGACAAACGAATATCTAATTGTACTAATTTCGTATGAGTAAAAGCCTTCTGTGAGACTAAAGATAACTTGTGTCTCAAAATAGAGAAAGCTGCAGGAAATTCCATACCTTTGGCCTCTGCCTATCTCACCGCTATCATCTTCATCAGGTTGTATTATATAAATTTTATTTTAGATTGATCTACAAATATTTTGATTCGCACAACAACAAATTACATTTCATGAAATATATTACATTTTTTAATTTTTTAATTTTTTTAATTTTTTTAATTTTTTTAATTTTTTTTAATTTTTTTTAATTTTTTTAATTTTTTTAATTGTTTTAATTTTTTTTAATTTTTTTAATTTTTTTAATTTTTTTAATTGTTTTAATTTTTTTTAATTTTTTTAATTTTTTTAATTTTTTTAATATTTGTAATTTTTTGTAATTTTTTGTAATTTTTGTAATTTTTCTAATTTTTTTTAATTTTTTTTAATTTTTTTTACTTTTTTAATTTTTTTTAATTTTTTTTAATTTTTTTTAATTTTTTTTAATTTTTTTTAATTTTTTTTAATTTTTTTTAATTTTTTTTAACGGTAAAGTCAAATGGTGGTAAAGTGCTAACGGAGCACGTTATAAGGGTGGTTTTCTGCAAATAGTCATTATACGGGTGGTTTTCTGTAATTACTCCTATTATAGGGGTGGTTTTCTGTAATTAACCCTTTATTTTAACTTGTTGAGGGTAATCTTGTTGACTGCGCGCCTCTTATCTACTTGAATAAACCCTGAACCTAAAAGTAAACCCTAAACCTAACCTCCTCGCATTGCCGCCGTCGTCCTCTCAAATCTCAAATTTTCCGCACACAGGTACGTACCCATTCGATTACAATTTACAATCCTCTGTTCAATTACAAAACTTTGAGCTTCAGATTCACTTACTTTTAGCTCCAGATTCACTTACTTTTAGTTGTTGAATTTCGTGTATTTTTGTGTGTGATTTGATGTCAGCTGTTGAAGCGACTATGGCTGTAGAGGGTAAGGGGGAAGTGTCTGCGTGTGGCCGGTCTGAATGTTTAGGAATTGGAGATTTGGGGTCATTCCATAATGACGTCACTGGAGCATCTGTATCTGAGGAGGAGGAAGTTGATATTTTGTCTGAAGGAGAGGATATTATGGTTGGACTTTCTGGTGCGGATATTTTCTTTGAAGGGATTTTCGGGCCGGAAGAGGAAGAAGAAGATATGGTTGTCAGAGGGGATGAGGAGGAATTTGATGATTATGAGGTCTGCATTGATGATACTTTAGAGATTAATGATTATGGAGTGTATGAGGTTCAGCAGGAATCTAATGGTGGTGCTGTTCAATCTGAGGAAATTGTTAGTCGCGTGAGAGCACTTGTGCAGTCTTTGCCGTTACCCGGTCAGATTTGTCCGCAGGAGTTGATACCGGTTAATACTCAGTTGGTAGCCTCTAATGATTCTTATGAAAATAATAAGCGTGATGTGGTTGATAATCTGCCTTCATGCAGTTTAAAGCGTAAACGTGATAGCTTTGAGGAAAAGGCGAAGGAGCATGAGAGTAGTAGCCAGAAACATACAGATGTAGTGCCTTGCTCCGTTATTACGTCAAGGTTTCAAGATTTTGAAGATTTCTTGACTGCGTCAACTAAGTATTCAACTGGAGAATATAAGATGATATCACAAGTTGAAAATCCGGCTCAGACTCGTGAGGTAGATCAGAAAATGATTTTGCAGAATCAGCCAAGTGAAGAGAGTAATAAGACAGAATTGCCTAGTCTTAGTGGATGTGAGTTTTCTTTAGTTTCTCCTGTTAAGGATATAAAAGATTCTTACTGGCCGGATATGGTGATACAGACTGAATCCCCTGCAATATTGCCCACTGCTTATACCACCACGACCACCACACGTGGTAGGAAAGTTTATAAGTCACAATCCACCAGGGTGGGAGAAGATCAACCAAACAAGCGTTTGAGAATGGAAGCTTTAAATTATAGTCATTCTCCTGTTCCAGCAGCAACAACTGATAAGTATTCTCCCGCCGAACTCATTCTGACTTTTGACCGTATGGAAAGCATTCCTTCAGAATCCAAGTTAAATAACATCTTCAGACGCTTTGGCACCCTGAGAGAGACAGAGACTTTAATTTGTCAAGGTTGTGCCAGAGTTGTCTTCAAAAAGAGTTCCGACGCTGAAGTTGCGGTTAGTAGTGCTAAGGCTTTTAACATCATGGGGCCATCGGTTGTCAAATATGAATTGGGCTATGCTCCATTGGCAGCTATGCCTGCAGTGAATGTGCAGAATACAACATCTGTGTTGCAAAGTGAAGTATCTGAAAAGATGAAAGCTCAAGAATATGAACATGAACTGATAAATGCTCAAGATTATGAGCCAGAAGTTACGCCTGCGCAACAAACGCAGTTCGAACACTTGGAACTGACCAATGAGGTAGACATAACAGTGGAAATTGAAGAAAACGAGGGGTTGGATTACGTGGACATTATGGAATAGAAGTTCTAGACACGACAGAAAGCAAGTAAATCTTGCCACATTTTGGTATTTAGTCTCTTAATTCATCAGATCAGTTTTTCATAGAGCCTATATGCTTTCTAACGAAACATTCTACCCACTGTTGATCAAAATAAAGTTACTGTCATATTGCTGCATTTATATTATATCTCCCATGTGTTGTATTATCGATGTTTTCTATTAGTGGCATACTTGCGTATCAGTTTCTTATCTGCATTCTGGAATTTATGGTTACCAAACAATCGGACTGAATTGAGCACTGTACCCAATATTGCATATGTTGAGATAAGTAGCACTGTTAAATGTGATATCGTGTTATGCTTTGTATAGTATGGCTTCAATTTAGGTGAAAATTGTTAGCGGCAAACTTTGCTTTTTGGGACCGATTGAAGATAAAAGACCATTGCTTTGATTGAATGAAATCTGAAGCCTGGGGGCTCTCTGTGTTTTTCCTGGTGAGCATTCTAGTACTTTGGTTTTCCAAGCTATCTATGCATTTGTCTTTTTGAGAGATGTGTTCTGGAGTTTGTGCATCTCAGTTTAATTGTGATCAAAGTAAAAACTTGAGACTTTAAACTTTAAAGTTACTTCTTGATGACTCGTCTTATTTTTTGGTGGCATAGCAGGGTGATGCTTTCCCCTTTTCACCATGTAGTGGGGAAAACTACAAATCTAATATCGAAAGAGGCGACAATTCATGAGGTAGTACTTGTTGACTGCATGGAAATGCAGTAGCTATAGTTTTTTTATATATATGATGATGGTAGATTATGTTGAATGAGACTCTCTTTTTCCCGTAAAAGTCCATTGGATGTAGTTTTTTGTTTTAAGTAAATATATTAATTTTTTCAAGTCAGTTGTCTAAGGTTACAGAGCAAATGATGAAAATATTCCTGTAATGGCATACTTGACATTTGCCTTGCTTAATGCAGATGATGGGTTATTATTTAGCTTTGACAGCATAGACATGCCTCTCAACATCCTCAGACTGGGAATCATATTTTTCGCCATAGGTCCAAGAAGCAGTCAGTCCCCTTTCTGTGCAGAGTAAGAATTGCAATACAAAACACTTGTATAGTTGCAATATCTACTCGACAAGGATTGTCTTAAAGCTTGATTTGTTGCACATAGTTGAATGTTCATGCTTTGTCATTGATTTTCACCAATATTGAAATGCCTTGAGCATCCCTAACATTGAATATCAAACAGTTCCCTCGGTCACCTTTCTCTTTATGAACACGCAGACACAAACAGGTCCAGACTAATGCTAAAAGAATTGAGAAGCTCGGCGTTCTTTCAGGTGTGAAGCTGACTAGTTTCTGGGAGACTTGAATGTGCAAGTCATTGCTCGTTTCTTTGTAAAGGCTTGCCGACTGTATGGTCATCTCAACATGCACTCAGCTGTTATTGGCTTCACACGATTGGGCTTAACATGCTCAAAAACAAAATAATTATTCCACAAGCACAAATACTCCGAGACAGTAGAGGAACAATTAAAAAGACATGTCCATATTTTTGGACAAAAATTCGATCACGAATATGACATGGAGGTATTTTCCCTTCATATTTTAAATATTAAAAAGTCAAATGAGTATGAAAAGTGATAAGTTATGAATAACCGCGTGGAACCCACTTACTGATTCGACCTCATATCACAATAGCAGTTGGCAATAGCATCGCATAAAGAAGTCCAACTGCTAATGACGTGTGGACCGTGCCATGTTTATTACTATTAGCTACTTATTAGTAATGAAATGTGTATGTTTGGTGCACGCTTTGGTGACTCATTGCAAGGTTCCATTTTAGAGCCACTGTACTGATTCAATGGCATCATATATATTCACTAAGTAAGCGACATCGTTATGTTGAATAGAGATGTTGAGGACGTGAAACGCATGTGAAAGCACACTAGCAACTATGTACGTATGGCACATGAGGCCTACACTTGTCTTTATGATTGTGATTTGTGGGGTTATTAGTTGAATATGAGTGGATATATGTTTTGATCAAATTCATCCAACGGTCCATAAATTTTACTTTTTCAATTTTTTTCTTTTTCTGTAAAAAATCAAAGTGCACACATGCGATCAAAATGTACATACAGTTAACTCAAAAATACGGATAATTTAATTTTCAAAACACATGTGTAGGAGGGGTCGCAAAGAAACTGCACTCATATTTATGGAGGCACACACTAAGTACTTAAGTTTGATAATCTTGACCAAAGAGAGTCCTAATTTCTCACTTAGAATATACGTTTTAAGATGAATGTGTTAGTGCATGTAAGTTAAGGTGGGGTACATACGCGTTATTCGTATTAGCATACAGCTGATCTCCATCCAGCATATGCCAAATAATTGAGATGACATACTCTGATTCTCAATTAATGATGACAGAAATAGAATTCTTACAAGATTCTCTACACATTCTCTGTGGTGCAATCTCCTAGGGATGGGTGGGGCTCCCATGCAAAAGAGCTCAAGTCTGGAGATCATTAAAAGCTAACCGGCTTAATTAGTGTGTTATAATGAGACTTGGGTTTGGTTAACGGGCTGCAACCGGATCAAGCATAACATAGGATGCCAACGTCAGTTTTCTTGAACAAAGAAAAATGGAAGAAAAGTGAAAAGGGAATGCTTGAGCATAGAAAAAACTGCACATAGAGATAGGGGATCCGGATCCGGTACTGCGCAGCAATATGCTATGAGTATCAAAACGACATAACTTTGATGATATTTACTAAAACCTAGGTAATATTGAGTGAACCCTTTAACAAAACTACGTAGTTTTGTCTCCCTGCAAATAACTTTTGCTGCATGTGATCTAAATCCTGGAGATAGATAGATAGATATATACACGTCATGCATTTTCCAGAAAGTAACGCTAACCAATTGTTAAACGTGGCATGAAGTCGCTGATACGGTTGGGTTGGGTGAAGAACCGCTCAAACTCATGTCCCTCGACCTTCATTTCTTTGGATAATAATTCATTCAATTACAAAATAAATTATTTAGTAACTTTTGAATAACTATAAGTTATCAGATTTAGCTGAGAACAGCATGACATCATGCATCGACTTTATGGACGTTAGTTCATAATGTCCCCTCATTATAAATACACCACACTCACAATCTCCATTCTTCTATCACTACCAAAACCATCTCTCTCTCTATCATCTTATTGCCGCTTTTCCTCAAACGAGAAGATATGGAAAGCAATGGGAAACCCACTCCGCCAACCATCAACATAACACCAAAAACATTCAACTCTTTCTCTTCATCCTACTCTTCTTCTCCCTCCTCGTCTCCACCATCTTCCAACTCCTCCCCGACAACCATCCCACCTTCTCCTCCTCCACAAGTTGTTGTAATGAGCCCTTGTGCTGCTTGTAAGATACTCCGCCGTCGTTGCGCAGATAAATGTGTCCTTGCACCTTACTTCCCTCCTACTGATCCCCTCAAGTTCACTATTGCTCATAGAGTCTTTGGGGCTAGCAACATCATCAAGTTCTTGCAGGTATTAACATTCTTAAAGTCTTTTGTATGAAACAAAGGCAGTCATTGTCAACATTTTGATTTTAAATTTTAGTAGGTTTCAGACTTTTACTGACAATGAACTTGTTTGCAATATTTACAGGAGCTCCCAGAGTCACAAAGGGCAGATGCAGTAAGCAGCATGGTGTACGAAGCCAATGCAAGGCTTCGTGACCCTGTGTACGGCTGTGCTGGGGCTATATGCCGCCTTCAAAGGCAAGTGAGCGAGCTACAAGCCGAACTAGCGAAAGCCCAAGCAGAAATACTTACAATTCAGCTCGAGAAGTCAAATCTCTTAGCTTTGATTTACATGGATGATTCTTCTCAGTCTGATGATCAAGATCAGCCAATGATCAGTTACGAACAATCCCTTAACATGCACCGAAATATGGTTTTCGACGACCAACTATACGAGATTGGGAATTGTGTGGATAACTCATTCGCTAATAATTTTGAGTCTCTCTGGGCATGAAGAAATTTTTAGAGAGATTAGATGAATGTATTAATTGTAACTTCTCCCTCCAAGTTTGGGTTGAGTTATGATGATAAATATTGAGAGAGAATTAAACAATTTCTATTAGTTTGGTTATACGAAGAATAAAGACATTGGTTTAAAGCCATAAATTTTCTAATATTTTGCCTCTCCATTGACTTTTCATTTTATTAAAGTCCGAGGAAAAGGATGCGTTGATTTTATAAGTGTTTTATTTTGTAGTGTCACTATTATATGCCATGACTTAAGTGGTACTATCTTGAATTTTTTAGCTGACTAAATTGTTACAAACACATTGATTTTTTCAGTCATGTCAAAAAAACAATCAATTGAAAAATAAAACGGAACTGAATGTTATTGAAAACATAAGATAATTCTGAACCCTAAATTGAACTAGTACGTACGACTAACGGTAGCTCCATCTTATTTCAAATAAAGTCATCCGATCGGGGCCACATGCAAACAAATTCAGCTACCACTCATCCCCACATTCATTCCATTAACCCCTATCTACCTCGCGAATAAATGTGTATAGTTTTCTGTTTTCTCCATTTCAGAGAGAGTCATCTTCTGTACGCGGAAAGAAATGAGATCACATCAGGTCAGTAGGTCGATCACATAGGGTTTAAACAGAGTTATAACATTAGGGCTTTCTTTTCACATAAAACCTAAACGCATATTTTAAGGTTCATAACTGAGCCTTAAATCCAAAAATGCACAAAAATTTGTAACATCATGATTTTGCCTAAGTTCATTATCTTTGCAGATTTTTGTCTTATTTAATAAAGATCACTCGTATTGGTTGTTGATGAAATTGAATGCCGCATCTCTCTTATAAATATGTAAATCATTAATGCAAATACTTACACATTTATGTTAGTTCATATGGAGAAGTCTTATATATGCATTTCATATGACTTCGAGAGGATGGTTACCCAGTTTTCAATGGGAATGGAGCATCCATAAATGAACCACAGACACTATTCGATAGCTTTTACGTGGATATCACACATGCATGTGTGTAACATTCCACGTCGATAAGACTGAGAAAGAGAGTTAGCTAGATAAGCTAATCTGCCGAGTCTCATGTCACCTAAGTACCATGATTTTTAAGATAAAGGTCCTAGGTTATAGACATTTTCGGCTAAAGTTGAGCTTATTAATTATGACCAGTTAGCAGTATTGTGTTATATCTCTTTCAAGACAGACAATAATCCTTTGATGGAGATTTATTTGTCACCCAAGACAATCACATTGCCGGTCATGATCCAAAAAACACTAGCTAGCACCGGCACTTTGCTTACATAATGGACTTTGTTTGTTCACATTTCAATTTAAACCATTTCTCTTCTAGAGGCTTAATCAAGTTAGTCAAAGCAAAGGTGAGTGGATTCAACTAATTGCCCTCCACATTTTTCCGTTTGAATCAGAATAGTCAGCATTTCGTCACTATTTAATAAATGAGGAAAGTTCTATTTCCCTAGAAACCCTAAACTGTCTATATCTTGCAAAAATAAATGTTCCTAATTATACTTTCGAAATCACAGCATGTATTACTGTTTGATCCAAACTATAGATGGATGATGGATCAGAGAAATATTCATTTTTCACGCGTCAACATGTTTTTGATGAAGTGCTTTACCGGTTTACCCATTTTGGTGTCTAGTATATGATTTTTAGTTTCTGTAATATTCTTTTTGCAACTTAAGCCACTAACAAAGATAAAGTGGATCGATCAATATGAAACCTTGTCGCAGCAATTCATTTATAAAAGTTAAAAGGGGTTCTAAAACTGACAAACATGCATGCATTTCATCATGATCATACATTCTAGGTGTGCATAGGTTTTGTTTGTTCGGCTAGCTTTTGTCAGTCTACACTAGTTGACAGTCACTTAAACTCGAGGTCACGATCGTGATTATGTATGAATGCACTGATTAAATGATATTGGCAATGTTTGTAATTTTGATGCATGCCTTGAGTACATGTTACTCTCAGGTCAGCTATAATTTGGTGACAAATCGTGCTAATTATAAATCTAACTGTGCCGTCCAATCAATAGATATTAAGCTGTGTAAATGTTGATTATTGGTAATCACATGGATTGGCTTCTGCAGGTTAAGTCAAATTTCCACAATTGCCAAACTCTTATATGACCGCATCTAATGTGTCTAAAAATTCCAGATTAATACTTTGTGGTCTAGAACTTAAGAGTGTGTCAACACTTAAATACATAGTTGTACTCATCAAAAAATACATAGTTGTAAAACCGTGTTGAAATGTTGAGCTATGTATGCTGAGTTGCTGAATAAAGTCTCAGACCTGCTGAGATGAACTTTCTGCTGTAGTTTGCATCTCAAAAATATGTTACTGTCACAATAGAACACATCTTGCCATTCGTAATTCCTCTGTAGAATTCAATTCTGCAAACAAAATCTACATGTTCAATTTAGATTTAAGAAACTGCAATTATATTAGATCGGCCAAGTATTCTTCAAAATACAAACAACATAAAGCTATTCGTAGTATCTTCAAAATCACAACTAAAACCAAATTAGCTCGTAAATGTTATAACATCATAATCACACAGAATTCAATCCTTGCTACACTACAGTTTTGTCTAACGAAACCGATAACCGTAAGAGAACTATTGAACACTCATGACAAACATCAAACGCAAAAAATAGTAAGAGAGGAAACGAGAGTTATTACCAATTCCGTATTTTTCTGCATAATTCCCATGCGATTAATTTCCACCTCTGACAAGAGGCTGACCTGAATGCCTCCTTACAACTCCAGGGGAGGCTGTGAACGAAAGGTTCTTCTGGTATGATCCAAAGGATGAGACTTTTAAAGGTGTCCCTTTTTTATTTGAGTCCATGAGACTTAATCTTGTCTGGCTTTAACTGATTCAGTAGGCGCCATGTAACTTGGGACTGAAGGCGTGCTGACAAGAGCCTCGTCATAAGTCGCCGATGAATCTGGAACACTGTGCCTATGGTACCTTTCAGATTGAACACTGAGCAAACTTCTCGAGTTCTCGTCTCGAGCCCAACCACTTACTTTTGTGCTTGCTGACCTTATATTTCTATTAGTTGATGACGAAGAGAGCGTCTTGATGACGAAGACAAGCACACTCTCAGTATCAAAACCTCCACGTGGCCCAATCCAATAACACTACCAATCCAACATTCTCCAATCAAAATCCACAAATGGATTCACCTACATCTCTCACCACACTACATATCACCACCATTCTTCACTTCAATTCTCCAAACCCCATTTCACTCATCCATTTCCAACCCATCTCTGTAAGTTGATAGAAGCATCAGAATTGTACAAAAATGGCTTCCAATAGTTTGATGAGCTGTGGAATAGCATTCCCTTCACTCCTTTCATCCTCCAAGTCAAAGTTTGCTACTGCCACTCCAGTTTCAGCTTTTGGGACTAACATGTCCTTCTCTAAGGTCTCCATGACTGCTGAGTGGATGCCCGGTCAGCCCCGTCCATCATACCTTGATGGATCTGCACCAGGGTATGTGCCACACTTTTTATTAACTGAGCTACTCATCCATCAAGACAGTTTTTTCCCATAAAAATTTATAATTTGCATGTGTTTTGAATTTCTGTAGTGATTTTGGATTTGACCCACTTGGACTTGGAGAGGTGCCATCAAATTTGGAGAGGTTTAAAGAGTCGGAACTCATCCATTGCAGATGGGCCATGCTCGCTGTGGTAAGTGATTGAGCTCACTTTTTTGACTTGAATCAGTTATGTTAACTGTGAATCAGTGTAACTTATGAATGCAGCCAGGCATTTTGGTCCCTGAGGCACTAGGGCTAGGGAACTGGGTCAAGGCTCAGGAATGGGCGGCGCTTCCAGGAGGACAAGCCACATACTTGGGCAACCCAGTGCCGTGGGGCACATTGCCAACCATTTTGGCAATTGAGTTCCTATCCATCGCATTTGTAGAGCATCAGAGGAGCATGGAGAAGGACCCGGAAAAGAAGAAGTACCCAGGAGGGGCATTCGATCCGTTGGGATACTCCAAAGACCCTAAGAAGTTTGCTGAATACAAAGTGAAAGAGATCAAGAATGGTACTATTTCAATTTGCTATTATTGAAATGTCTTGTTTATGTGATATGGTTTGATGTTTTGATTTGTGAACTATTGTTATGTTGGTTTTATAGGGCGGCTCGCATTGTTGGCATTTGTTGGATTTTGCGTGCAGCAATCAGCCTACCCCGGTACAGGACCATTGGAGAATTTGGCAACTCACTTGGCTGACCCATGGCACAACAACATCGGAGATATCGTCATCCCAAAGGGCCTATTGCCCAACTGACCAGTTGTTACCTTTTTTCTGTATATTTTTGGGAAAAACTGGAATCTCAATGCACAAATTATCACTACTGAAGTATGTTATAGACAAGCACTGTGATCATCATGTTGAAAACATTTCCTTTGTTTTTCAGAGCTGAAAGAAAACGGTGGTTATATTGAATCTAAAAATATTGTCATGTTTAAAATTAATAAATCCGTTGTAAAACTTTTAAATGCCACTATAATCACTCTGGCAGTCTTATTATACTCCGATCATTCCAATTCTCATGGTGTCAGAACAGTAAAAGATTGCCAGATGAGCTGGAATTTGATCGGATTTGACCGGAAAATAAAAGGTGAAAATGTGTAGAATCTCTGTTAAATTTGAAAATGAAGCTCAAAAAGACGAAATGAGTTTAAGTAGTCTGTTACAAAGTAATTTACAACATTTCTAATATTTACATACCCAGTCATCAACGATTAATTTATTACGTAACCTGCTCTCTAACTTTGGTTATTTACATAACCTCACAGAGTTAATACTTCCTTTAAGGTGAAATCCAATTGAGGCGATGTCCGCTCGCGCAAAGGCTCGAACGGCTGCCTGGTTGTCTCAATATTTGCCTACTTTCCATGGTCAGTTTATGATGTTCCTTCATGAAAATAAAGTTTCTTGCAACATTTCTCTTAGAGACTTTCTACAAGTTTACTCATTTTTTCTGTTGAAATTGAATTGTAATACCATATTGCAAATTGTAGTCTAGTATGCTTGTTTCATTTGTTTCTCTATTAATTATCTTGCCTGTGGTAAAATCATGTCACTGAACACCTAAACTAAGTATAACAATTTACCAAAACCTACAAAACAAGCAATAATAAATACTAAACAACACTTAAATAAGTGCTGTCTTTTATTTTTACGACTGTACTTGCAGTACAAATAAGAGATACACAAATGGAAGTTGATCCAGTTTTGTAGTGATACTCAGGTCATGAAATGAAGTAAACACATAACACACTTGCAAGAGTACAGATGCGGCTGAAAAGTGAAACATGTGGTTTGACCCAAAGGAATCCCAGATGATGTGTAATGAGATTCACTGATTAGTTCTTCACAGTTGTGACATATTTCAGAAGCATACCCACCACATCCTCAGAAATTCTCGATGCTTCAGTCTTAAGGTGTTCAATCTTGTCAGCAGTCTCCTGCTCCAGTCGCTTAACATTGGCTCCCGAGTCCCCACTACTCTGTTGATCAAAAAATGACATAACATATATTAGTGATTGAGCACTCGAGTTTATATGGCATTGCGCAAGTCAGTAGACTCACATCAGTTAAACTAATCTTAACACACTAAGGATAAGATTTGCAGAAATACTACAAGCCACCATTTCGAGTAGGAAAATCGTGCCTTTGCAGTGTTCAATCAGTAAAAGCCGCATCTGGCATTAATATAGAATGTATAATGCCGCTATCATGTACAAAATGGCATAACCAACATAAGCCTTAATTACCTGAGCAACCTTCTTCTGAAACTCAGCCTCCATATGGGCGCGGAATGCAGCTATCTCCTTGTCAGCTTCTTCTTTTGCTTGCTTCAGCCTAGCATTTTTTGCTGTTAAAATTTAAACAACACAATTACATTAGTACTGGTGAACATCACGGCCCTCTCAACTGTGAGCATAAACATTATCACAAATTAAACAAGTAAAAGACGAAAAAAGGCATTTTACCAGCTCTGGCAACATTGACAATATGCTGAGCCTCCTGCTCTGCAGCAAGCAACTGTTGAATTCCGTTCTGACCCTGATTGGCTGCCATGTCTCTAGAAACAAAATACGCACAACGAAATGCTCAGTAGATACTCTCATGAGCTTAATTATGATTACACTACACGAGGATGGCTTTTGCACGAAGCCATTAAGTAAATTCCTATTGGCAGATCTAATCTAAACAACCTTTGTTTATAACATACAATTCAATTGAGTCTACAAAATTCACTAACAACAAACACAAGAACAAATCAAATGAATGAGCAGAGTTTTGAGATCAGTACAGATGGACAAATCCAACCAATCATTTCAAGTCAAGGCAAATTCAAGACAGTCAATGAAAATCAACAGCAAATTAAAAACTAGAGGAGAAGGGTGTATCAAGTTTGTCGGCAACAAAGCGAAAATCGAGTAAGAGAAACGAAGATGATGAAAAGCAACCTGCAGATCGGATCGGAGTGGAACGCTGGCTTCTCTTCTCTTGGATTGGGATTTGGGGATTCGTGAGTCTCGTTTTGTGGTGTTTATCGTCTTTGTCGTTTCCTTGTTTAATCTCCCACGTCTATCACCCACAACACAATAATGTACCCAAAAACAAAAATATCTTTATTTAATATTTATTTAGCAGGTTTTTTCAGATTAAGTAATTAATCTGTATATTTATTCAATTTTATTTTATATAATTGTCATTATAAATTTAATAGCAATTTATATTATTCATATATTTTTATTAAGGAGTTTTTCTGACGGAGAGATCAATCAGACAATCACCCACCACATACGTCGTCGTTTGGTGTCTCATTATTCTAATTAATTATTTCGATATTAATAAATCGCAGTCGACCTTCCCGGCTGCAATCCGACGCCGTATCGTCTCCATCCCCGAGATAATTTGAGAGGAGTTTTTGTCGAACATTCAAACCCTAATTCGATTTTGTTGGAAATCAGTACGATAAGAAATGGAAGGGAAAGGTAAAATAGCCTCTTTCGCTTCAATCAGATCGGCAATATACGATAAGGAGGAGAGGAAGCAGTAAGTTTCTTTACCACATACCTGACTTCACTTTACTTGCATCAATTTCATTTTTAGCTTTTTTGTTTGTTTTGTTATCTTATGCAAAGCATGTGTTTTTATGTGTTGTTTCAGGCAGTATCAAGCTTACATACGCGGACTCAACGCTTACGATCGCCACTACAAATTTGTGAAAGATTATGGTTATTTCATTCTTCAACTATATTAATGTTTTAATATTATTGTTTGAGGGAAAAATGTATTGCATTGTGCGTAGATTCTTAAGACCTTGGTAGTTATGTTTAGTTTTTTGGATAGACATGGGTTTGAATGTGAAGCTATTTGTAGTTTGTTTTATATGTTTGCAAAAGCTCTTGCTTCGGTATTATATGTGTTACAAATAATGAGTGGTTTGTGAGATCGTACTAGTTTAGTAGTTTACTTGTTTGGTTTTGGTTTTTGTGGACGAAAAAGGGATTGCAAATACTAAGAATGTATCTGTCGTTTCATTATTTATGTCCTACATTGAACCGGATGGTGAACAGTCTCCTTCATTGAGTAGAATGGGGGCTACTATCATCCTTACATGGGAAGAGTTTCACGATGATTCTTTTACGATTAAAAATGAGTATGGTAGTAGAATTATATCATCTTTGGTCAATCCTAGGAAATTTTGGATTGTTCAGGCTTGAAGAACATCTGTAATCTATAAGAAGTTATCATGCTATGAATGCGTTCTTAACCTTTTCTGAACTGACACGTTGTCTCCATATCAGTTGGCTTCTACGGAAATGAAGAATCAAAATCAGAAAAACCACCTGTGAGAACCGACCATGACACTCTAAGAGAAGGATACAGGTACACAGTCTCTTGTAAGATATCAGATGCGACTTTCAAGGTCATATGTAAGCATGTGTTAGTGTATTTCTTACATGTTACTCTTGCAGTGAAGTACTTTTCCTGTTTATTTTTGTTGTGTCCTAGGTTACTATCCTGGTTGGAAGTAATTGGTTGGAAACACACATTATTATAAATATAATCTACTGACGCAGAAGGTTGAACTAGAGTTTTGAAAGCCAATTATATAGGGTCCAATAGTTCTCATGAGTGAGATTTCAAATTTCAATTAGCGTTTTCCCCCAATGACAGATTTCATTTGTCACTTTTGAAAAGAATACAGTCTATAATCCAGTACCAGAGTTTAATAAGCTGATCATATTGTATCTAACACCAAAACTTCACATGTAACATCTGACATCAAAGCTCCACATGTTGCATCATACTAATATACATCTTATGAGGGAATACACAAATAATCATCTCAACGCGGCAACGCTTTTATATATGCCAAGTCATGGAGTTGTTAGTTGGATAGCCCATTCTGATTGATTCTACCAAATAAGTGGACCTGTCTTTTTATTATAGTTTTATCAAAAGTATTCTGAAGATCACATTTTTACTTGAATATGTTGGCTCATTGTCCCACCAAGGTTCATACGCACGGAAGAAGATGACATGGATACTTCCTGGGAGCAAAGACTGGTTAAGCGTTACTACGATAAACTCTTCAAGGAGTATCCTTTTTAAAATGTGCAGCACATGATATGAAACAAATGTCAGCTCTTTTAGCTACTCTTACTCCTAGTTTTGACAATGATTTTACTCAAGTTGCAATCAACAATTATTTGACTAATAAGCGTTACATATGTTAAAAATACAACTTGAATGTTGTTTTGGCTATTCTTTTCATTTGCTAGATTCCATTAGACCGATATTCAAGGCTTATTTGATGAAATAACACTGTTTTGGTTTCCCTAACTCATTTAAGATACTGCATAGCTGACATGTCACACTACAAGAGTGGAAAGGTATGTTGTGATGTGTTTTAGATAACAGTTTATCGAGAAATCGTTGCATTTGCAGAAGTAATTGTGGGTTGATCAGATGTATTTTTACCTTACTGTAATGGAACCATATGTATTCCAAATTTTTGTTAAGATGACAGGGAGCTTTTATTTTTCTTTTACTAGCCATTCCCCTTTTTTAAAGATAGGAATTTTCAAGGTATGTGCATGGTTCTCGTGGATGGTGGTCAAAAGAATGTCAGGCTCGCTAATCATTTATTATACATAAATAGTAGAACATATAGGGAGGTGCTAAGAGTTTTTTAAATTTGATGCCCCTGTTAGTTATTACATACCTATGTCAACAAAAAATTTAATTGCGACACACCGAGATGTTTTGTCAGAGTGGAATACTTATGAGCTCTGAATTATCATAATGTTAATCTTTAATAAATATGTGACTGGTAAGTTTGGCACGTTATGTTGCCACCTATATTCATCAATTTGGCGTGCATTTGTACTATTTTCCCTTCAACTCATTTGGGGATGGGTTTATATTTTTTTGTTTCAGTTATAGTGTTTATCTTTCCAAAATTTGACCTCTTAAAATTATAAACTTTATTGTAGATAGGTTTGAGGTGGCGAACAAAAAAGGAAGTTGTGTCTGGAAAAGGTAATATTGTAGTAATCGTACATAATTTGCATGTTCATTTGATCTGTTAGGTTGTAATACTAATTATCTGTTAGGTTAGTTACAGCATGTTGGTGAGTCTTAGTCACATACCATGGTGGTGTGTCTTAAGCGATATTGCATTCAACTGATTGGAGGAACAAATAAATTAATTGCGGACACAATTGTACAATATCCCGTGTACACGTGCAATACTGATCCTTGTAAATTTTAATGAGACTACGGAGATAGGACTTACGAGAGCGAGCATTTGTTTTTGTTTCAGCAAACAAGCTCTACCCTCAGCAGCTTTAAAGGCCAAAATGTGACTGGTTTAAGTTAAAAAACCAGAATGGTCAATTTCTTCCTGAAAATGCACTCATCACATGGCTTGTGAGATGCTGGAAGGGCATCGTTTGTATTAAATTACAAAGTGACTTGTTGCATGTATGCATACGCTTGAAAGCCTTACATTTCTTTGGGTCTACTTATTACATTGTATTTTAATAGATTATAAAAACTATCCAGTTAGTCAACTTAGTTATGTAAAATAATTACCTGTTTTAAAAGATGTAGAAAAATCTCAGCCTAATTACTGAAGTTGTTTATCGTTATATTTACTGGCTATAATACAAAGAGGAATGACTGTGTTTTTGCTGCATGTCAGGGCAGTTCATATGCGGCAATAAGCATTGCAGTGAAAAAGATGGATTGGCGAGCTATGAGGTATGATTATTGTCATACGTTAGGTCTGGCATTTTGGTAATTCTTATCAGCATCCATCAGTTTTCGATAAACTATTTCTGAGGTTTCGATTAAAAGCACCTAAATAGTTATGTTTTTCTTGCTCCCAGTCGTCACTTGAAACTAGTAAATACCTCTATGTTTAATGTTATATATGCAACGTCAGGTCTTTCACTCGGCTTCACCGGAGGATGGATCTTTAAGAATCATGAATAAGCGAGTAATCGTAAAATGTTTACTGTTTCATACATAGATGGGCAGTCTAGCACGAACAATAGTTGTCACACTATACAAAAGCTGTAATTATGGCCATAAAACGAAGCATATGGGGTTTAAATTTTTGATGTTGACACGCTGGTATTTTGATATATGAAGACGTTTGTATGTATGACCTTAGCAGTTTTGGATGGGGAAGTGATGGAGTATATAACATTGTGTGTTTAAATTTTACACTGTACTTGTTTCTTACTTTTAATCTTCGATGTCGACTGTAAGAAAAACATTTTCTTTACTGCAGGTCAATTTTTCTTATAATGAAGCAGGAGAAAGTAAACAAGCATTAGTAAAGTTGGTCACTTGCAAAAGGTGTGCAGTGAGTTTTGTAAATAGTGACGTGCTCCCTTTGGTGACCTGATTTGCCAATTTCTGATATGCATATACTTGACAAAATAATGCATTAAATGTGAGTGCGGGTTTGTTTGGAATGTCTTAGTACGAGTTTGTTTGGAATGTGTGAGGGTTACAAATATGTGGTTTTGTTGGATAATATATAGTTTTCAGCATACTAGTTTCGGGTTTTGTCTGTTTGAATAACAAGAAAGCTCTGTTATTGAAGTCAGTAATTGTACATAAATATCTCATTTGTACTATCAATTGCTTCTGAAACAGATGCTCAGAGAAACTACAATACAAAAAGCGGAAGGAAAAGGATGAATTTGAAAAAAGTAAAAGGAAGAGGTAAATTTTGGTGTAATTAGGTCTCTTCTCGGAGTTCATGTGATCTCAGTGACCAGTGCTCTGCTATCTCTGATTTACCCAACCATCTTAAATGCCACACACAGGGATGCTTTAGATGATGATGATAATCATTCTGATAGAGATGCTGACACGGTTGAAAGAAAAAAAGGCAAGTTTAATTAGAATGTTTAGTCTGATAAGTTTTATCCAGCTTGATCGTCTTTTCTTTTTTTTATCGTAATTTTTTTAAATCGTGTTAAATGTTTTAATTCAATTTTAGAGTTATTGTATAGGTGCTTTGACTGATGTAGTATGCACATATGCTATTGTTGCTAGATTAATACACATTGTTGTTGTAACTTGTGATTGTATATTTATGCTTATGTTATGGTTGCACTGTAAGTGCTAAAGATTCAAAATGCATTGCTAATCCATAGACTGACATAAATGAACCCAAGGTAGTCCATACTTTTAGCCAAGTTTCTCACTTGTGGCTCTCGACTGAGATATGGATATTTAAGTGTAGATTCTCGTGTGAGCTTTTCAGTCAATGTGTTTGAGCAATTAGCAGGCATGCTGTCAGTCTGTCATGCAAAGAAGTCTACCATGTGTGGCATTTAGTGTTAAACTATATCCACTTTACAATAGAAAAAAGGATGTCTCTCATAAAGTTTTGTTATTATAGGGAAAACTTTGTCTTCATCAGGCCACAAACACAAATCTAAAGATAATGATGATGAAGAGTTCGACTCTTTCCTGGAGGGAATGTTCCCGTGATTGATTTTGTACATCCCAGATTCGTATCCAGTTGAATGTCACTAACCCAGGTCAATCAAAACCAAAGGGCATGGCATGTAATACACAATAATTCATGCCTTATTTGGGTATGCTTTGTGTACTTGTTACTTCATTGTCATCTTCTTGTTAACTAATGTACAAATGGGAACAGGTTGCTTGACATTACTCTTTTATTAGATCTAGATTTAATAAAATAATTCAAATTTAATTATTATTAAAATAATCAAATGCACCTGTGAAACCCGTCAAGCTACGGCCCGGTTCATAACCGCGCATCTACGGCCCAGTTGGCCAGTTACGTGCGCACTATAGCTAGTACGTGTCTTATTCGCTAACTTGAGCTTGATCCAGCCAGCTGAGTTCACACGTCCTCTTCTTCCTCATCCTATTTTCCCCAAAGTCAAATTCCGCACCAATTCGACTCTCATCTCCTATCAACAGGTGTACTCGCTTCCTCAACCCTTCAATTTCCACTTAATCGTTTACATTTGAAGTTACCACTGTTTCAATTACACGATGCTTTCTCGAAATTTGTAACTGTTTTGCTGATCTAGGGTTTACAGAATCTCACATTTTAACGGAATTCAGGTCAATTAGTTTTGTTGTAGCAATTTGATTGACATGAGAGATGTGGAAGTACCTCATTGGCTTAGCTCGTTGCCTCATGCACCTGAATTTCGTCCAACAGATACCGAATTCGCTGATCCGATTGCATACATATCCAAAATTGAGAAGGAAGCTAGTGCCTTTGGTATTTGTAAAATCATACCACCTTTGCCTCGCCCTTCGAAGAAGTATGTGTTTGCTAATTTGAATAGGTCGCTTGTTAAGTCGCCTGAATTGGTTTTGGATGGAAATGAGGGTATTAAATCTTCTGGTGTGGATGATGAGGTGAGTAGAGCGGTGTTTACGACTAGGCAGCAGGAATTAGGGCAAGCTGAGAGGAAAGGTAAAGGAGTGATTCAGGCGGAAAGGGCGGGTGTGAATAAACAAGTATGGCAGAGTGGCGAGGTTTATACGTTGGATCAGTTTGAATTGAAGGCTAGGGCTTTTTCTAGGAGTACTCTAGGCATGGTTAAGGATGTTTCTCCGATTGTTATAGAGGCCATGTTTTGGAAGGCTGATACTGAAAAGCCAATTTATATTGAGTATGCAAATGATGTGCCTGGATCAGGGTTTGGTGAGCCTAATTGTAATGGGTCATTTCAATATTTTCATAAGAGGAGGAGAAAGAGGGTTTTCCAAAGAGTACACGAATCTAGTCACAAGAAATACGAAGTTAGTAGTGTCAAAGGGTCTGTTAACCTCAACCAAGAAAACAGTGACAGCTTTAAAACATCAAATATGGTGGATGAAGTCGATACACATATACAGTCTCCTTCTCTTTCCTCTGACCAGGATAAGGATATGAGTATCCGTTCTCCAGATAAAGCTGATGGTATCACTGATGTTGAGGGCACTGCAGGATGGAAGCTTTCCAACTGTCCCTGGAATTTACAAGTAATCGCACGGTCCCCTGGCTCCCTTACACGATTCATGCCTGATGACATACCTGGTGTTACCTCACCAATGATATATATTGGCATGCTATTTAGCTGGTTTGCTTGGCATATTGAGGATCATGAGCTTCATAGCTTAAACTTTCTTCACACCGGCTCTTCGAAAACCTGGTATTCTGTCCCTGGTGATTATGCCTTTGCTTTTGAGGAAGTAATTCGAACTCATGCATATGGAGAAAGTGTTGACAGATTAGGTGTGCTTCTCATTTTCCGTCTGTTAATTCATATTTTATTAGTCGGTTCAACTTGATGAGGTTGCTCAAACAATTTACCTAGTTCGTAGAGTTGATCTTATGCCTTGTTGGTCGTCTTTATGTTTGAATTTCTTTGAATATCTGAAACTGAATCTTGGGACTCGTTATGTGACACTGGATGAGTGGGGCTCATCCTTTTTGATTTTTCTTTTAAATCATCATAAGTTTTGTATGTATCATATAATGATTAAACTATTCATAACAGGATATTTTGTGTCTTTCAGCGGCTCTCACGATGTTGGGTGAGAAGACAACTCTTTTGTCTCCAGAAGTAGTTGTTGACTCAGAAATTCCTTGTTGCAGGTTGCATATTCTCTTATTCCAGTTTTTGCCTTTTGTAACAGATGGGTTGGTATATAGCTTGCGGTTTACGGCCCAACTTTCTGAGTCACTTACATCATTTCTAATATGTTTTTACATAGGTTAGTGCAGAATCCCGGTGAATTCGTTGTAACTTTTCCTAGGGCTTATCATGTTGGGTTCAGTCATGGTATTTCATCTTTATTTTCAATATTTGATTACTTTTAAATACACTCTCTGATGAAAAGACGTAGTTGGATGGTTGGATATGTGCTCATATTTCTTGTTGTCGATATTTAGGATTCAACTGTGGGGAAGCTGCCAATTTTGGAACTCCACAGTGGCTTAAAGTTGCTAAGGAGGCTGCTGTTCGTAGAGCTGCCATGAATTTTCTTCCGATGCTCTCTCATCAGCAGCTTCTTTACCTTTTGACCATGTCGTTTGTTACAAGGTCAGTGATTTTCCTCCACATGCATTTTCCTTTTGCTGGAATTGTTTATTAAAAATTAGTTCTGATTAGTGTCCAAATGCGGTCAATTCATATGAAACAAATAGTGTGAGGGTCGTGTAGTCATTGTAATACTATTAGTCGTTCTGCCGCTCTATCAGAGTATCATTCAAGTTAATTTTACTTTAACTGCAAATCTGCAACAATAGTTAGGACCACATGGAATGGGAATCATTCTTACATATAGAGCGTGCTTTGTCTAGGACTGCATGCAGATACGCATCTTACATTTAAGGTAGAGACAGAATACATCATGCTCATAACAATAAGTATTTCCGGGAAATTGACTAAGTTCATCATTTGCGACGGTGACAGTGTCTAGTACTCTTGTTCCTAACTGCTATAAAAAATTGTTTAGCTCTTATCTCCAGTAGCAATTCTCATTCATAGTGTGGACTCCAATGTTATACTTATTTCAGTACTGTATTTGATGCTTGGTTCCTTAAATCTTTGTAATGCAAGAGTGCCTAGAGCCTTGTTAGTAGGGGCACGAAGCTCCCGGCAAAGAGATCGTGTAAAAGGAGAAAGAGAATTTTCAGTGAAAAAAGCATTTATAGAGGACATAGTTAGTGAAAATGAGCTTTTATCAGTTCTTTGTGGAGCAAAATCGACATTTCGTGCTGTTCTTTGGGACCCAGAATCTCTACCATCTTTGAATAAAGAGCTTTTACCATTGAGTACCATGGAAAGTACCATTGCCAAAGTTGAAGAATCTTCTTACTCTTGCCCATCACAGAGCAATCACAACTTGCTTGCTGAAATGCATTTGTTTATGGAGACTGTAAAGGATCAATATGTCGATGATGATGGCTTTCTGAGTGATTTTCAAGTAGACTATGGAACTGTGGCATGTGTAGCTTGTGGAATTCTTGGGTTTCCATTCATGACAGTGGTGCAACCCTCTAAGAGAACTTCCATAGATCTTGGACTCTATGTTCAAAACAAGGCTGCAGTTCAAAAAGGATCAAGCCAGGATGATAGCATCGATCTTTCTATTTCGGGTATGAGCTCCATGCTTAACTATCTATTAGTCACATGGTTGTTATTTCTGCACTTTGGTTTCTAGAACCATAACTATATTGGACATCAGTGATAAAACATGTACACAAATTCAACAAATTATCTTTATCGATAACTAAAATGGATATTATTTTTTGAAAGAACTATGATGAGTTGGTATCATGTCCAATGTGGGGAATAGTTTTATCCATGCCATTGTCCAACTGCTGAGAGGTTTCTTGTTATAACCCTACAGATCTCAAGGCACCAGTAGTGTGTTCGACTGTGAAGTCTAACAAAGAGCGAAATACCTCTAATGCATTTTTCAGACCACGTGTTTTCTGCCTGGAGCATGCCATCCAGGTAAAAGAGCTTCTTGAGGCCAAAGGCGGAGCCGAACTTCTTGTTATTTGCCACACAGGTAACCATTGTTACTACTTCTCAACACACTCCTGTTTCTGATTGTGTATGAAACACAGCTACATTTTCAGCTGTGTGTTAATATGAATGAGAATTAGACATAAAAGTATTTAGCTCTAAAAATGGGAATTATGCCGAAGAAATTTATAGAAGTCAGTTGCATCTAATGAGAACTATATTTATTGTTTTGTGGTCGTCCAATTAGCATCACAAATATTTGTATTCACGATATTAAGATTTACTATGATCACATTTTTTCTCTGACGTGTTAAGATTTAACACTGTAGATTTTCAAAAAATGAAGAACCACGCTTCAGCTGTTGCTGTTGAACTTGGAAGCAAGTTTAAGATTGATATGGTTCAACTGGAGGGGGCGTCCGTGGAAGATCTAAACTTGATTGATCGTGCAATTGATGAGGACAGAGAGGAAAGTGATGAAGACTGGAGCTCAATATTAGGCGTTAACTTGCGCCGGTGCATCAAAATGAGAAAGAATTCATCATCAAAACATGTTGATCATGCACTCAGACTGTTTTGGCTGCCCTCAGATATCAGTTCATCTTCAACTTTATCACACCTCAAGTGGAAGCACACAAGGTCTCGTTCGAGAACTCAAATCATCCATGATAGCAAACAGTCTTCGACACATGTCCGTGGCAGGATTAAAAAAGAAAATAAAGTGATTCAGTATAAGAGAAGGAAAACTAAGCTGAAACCTTTCCTTTCCGAGCCTGTCAGGAACACCTCAGACAATTCTGCTGTCATCTCAAGTGACAATGATAATTCTGGAGTAAGCGAGACAGACATTGATATTTCTGTTCATTTAAATGAAAGCACTGTTTCCATATCTTCACCTGATCCGTTCAAAGGTTCACAAGTTGCCGTTTCTCCACTGACCAATGGTATGTTGGACCACGTCTTAGATAAAAGTCTATTGGTTTATTGTGTCAGTGACAATGCCATTGGAGATAATAATGACAGAACCTTAAATTCTTTAGTGGAGCACTGTGGCAGCTCACATTCTCTTGTGAGAGTAGGTGGAAAATATATGTCTGAGGGCAATCAAGTTAGAAGTTCAGACGCAGTTAGTCTCGATGAGTCCATGGAATGTGAAAGTGTTGTACAAGTTGATGAGAGAATTGTGTCAGTAAGTATGGTGCCTGATCTAGCATGTGGCACTGAGGAATATGCTTTATCAAAAGACATAACCTTAATAGAAAATTGTTCAGGAGTTATCAACGATCCATGCATCAAAGAAATCCTGCTCAGCGCTTCATTTGATAAACCAGGCTATGAATCTACAGGTGCAGAGATTGCTGGTGTGGCTCCTAGTGGTATTAGTGAAGAAGATGATTCAGGTAGCCCAGTTCCACAAATACAAACTGCTGAGGGGGCTGATGACACAAAGGATCCAAGTCATTACAATTTAACAAACCTTAATCAGGAGACTCTTGTGCCAGTTGACGATCCATCCATTGCTGCCAGTGAAGACTTTTGTGATGCTAATACAGTTTGTTCACCTTCTAAAAGTGGGGAATTGGGAAACAATAATATTCAAATGCTTGGGCAGAAGTCATCCTGTACAAAATCCAGGAAAAGGAACCGAGAGGTTGAGCAGTTAAGAGACATTAAATATGAGGTTGGTGACTTCATCAAGAGTCCTTGTGAGGGTCTGCGGCCACGAAGTAAGGTAGTGTCCACCTGTGACGAGACTGATGCAAGCCTCTCTGATGCCGAAGAACTAGCCAGTGATAATAACAAGTCGAGGCAGATACCTGCTAGCACATCTACATCTGGTCTGGTTAAAACTGCGAAACAATTCTCAAAGTTATCTCACAAATGCGATTTAGAAGGTTGCGTGTTGTCTTTCAGAGCAAAATCAGAGCTAGTTCTGCACCAACAGAACCAGTGCCACATCAAAGGGTGTCGCAAGAAATTCACCTGCCACAGATACCTCATTGTCCACCAACGTGTTCATGCAGAGGACAGACCTCTCAAGTGCTCATGGAAAGGGTGCAACATGTCTTTCAAGTGGGCATGGGCACGGACCGAACACTTGCGAGTACACACAGGTGAGCGGCCCTACAAATGCAAAGCTGAGGATTGCGGTAAACGTTTCAGGTTCATCTCAGATTTTAGTAGGCACAGAAGAAAAACAGGGCATGTTTGTTGATGAAAAGTCCGTGTGCACTCCATAGTGTTAGGTTTGGAATTCTATTAGTTTGGTGTGGAATAAGTGATTAATCCCCGTCTGTATTTGTAGATGTAGGTTATTGGTGGTAGTATCTTTTTGCCGCGAAATCAGGAAAAGCTTCTCTGGTGATGAAATGTTACATGTCATTTTGTTCATGTTTTCATATTTCGAATCCCGGCCTGTTTTTCTTTATTATAATGGGTACATTACAAACTTAATTCGAGCATTACAATTCCTGCTCGTTCAGAAGAAGAGTATTTGCAGGTATATGAACTTGTTATTATGCTACAATTGCTTTATGAAGTTGTTACAAAAATGCATTGGAGGATCATACATCCTCTTTAATTAAATCAATTGTAATTATAAATTTTTTGTCGTACAACTACTTATGGTCTTTCTTGATCTTAACCTCTTCGACATTTATTCTTGGTACGATCCAAATGGGTACGTGGAAACAGTTGCATAATATATTTACACTCATGATTAACGACCAGAATATTTTTTCATTCTTACAAAATTTCGAGAATGAATACAGTAATTTTCAAAATATATTTATTTTGGGAAAAAATATTACCCGTTTAATTATTATCCTCTTAAAACTTAAATAAAGAATAAGAAAAGAACGTGGCGTGCTTGGGGGTCCGTTTCTGTTTGTTTTGTGCTTTTCTCTAAAATTGAGAAATCGACGACCAAACCAACCCCCAGAGACAACTCCGGCTTCGATCTTGCGGTAATTCGATTGTCATCTCCCTCGGGATTGTTTGAAGTCACGGAATGGGTTGCTCATCGTCGCTTCCAGGTAATATGCGATTCATTAATTGATGATTGGCGTGCTGCTGTTTTTGTATTTAGGGTTTATGATCTAGTAATGATTGGGAATTTTGATATTACTAATCTTTGATTGGATCGGGTTGGTGGTAGTTAACAATTTTATATGGCTGGAGTTTGAGTTTGGTGTTTTTATAGACAGGAGCTCTGGAAGGCTGAGCGGGATGAATCAAGAAAGTGCAGCTGCACCAGATGCTAAGAATTTGAAAGTGAAGGTGCTTATTTTTTTACTCAATTTCTTCTCAGCTTGACTTTTAGGATTTAGGTCTCTTTTGCTCACTGCTTTCTGTAAATCTTTAACAAAGAATCCGACTTAAATGTGTCAGAAAATGGCTTATTGGAGAAGGTGCTAGCTTCCATTTTGTACTGTAGTCTATATATGTTATAACCTGATTTTCTGATCCATTGGGAACAATTTTCTCTTATCTTTGGCAGCTGGTTTTGTTAGGCGATTCTGGGGTTGGAAAGAGCTGTATAGTACTTCGATTTGTTCGCGGTCAGTTTGATCCAACGTCCAAGGTTACTGCTTTGATAGTTTGTTAATGATTATCAATCAATTTCTGTATGATCAATCAATGCATCGTTGATTAAAAAATCTTGTTTTTTAAACTTATTGTAGGTGACTGTTGGGGCTTCATTCTTATCACAAACAATTGCTTTGCAAGATTCCACCACAGTGAAGTTTGAAATCTGGGACACTGCTGGCCAAGAAAGGTACTGATTATTAGAATGGTTTCTTTCACATTCTCAAAGAAATTTTGGTGTGCTATCCTGGGTAGTTTCATTGACAAAATATGATGCAGTTGATTATGGCTGTTTGCTTTTTGTAGATATGCTGCTCTGGCGCCACTTTATTATCGGGGTGCTGCAGTCGCTGTTGTGGTGTATGATATAACAAGTGTAGATTCTTTCACTAAAGCAAAGTATTGGGTCAAGGTGATTCTTAAATTGCCCTGAAACTGCATTCTCACAAATTGAAACTTGTTTAGTGATTGTTTGTTTTGATATTTGTGGCTTCTGATGATAATTTATTAAATACAGGAGTTGCAAAAGCATGGGAGCCCTGACATTGTGTTAGCATTAGTTGGTAACAAGGCTGACCTTCAGGACAATCGAGAGGTTTCGTTTCAGGTGATTCCTTTGGGATAGATTCTTTCGGAAAAAAATTGAGTCTGTGTATAATATACACCTGAATAATTAATAATCCTATTTACACCATTGTGTATTGTGTTTGAAGGATGGACTTGAGTATGCAGAAAAGAACGGAATGTTTTTCATTGAGACATCTGCTAAAACAGCTGATAATATAAACCAGTTATTCGAGGTAAGCTTCTTCTTGTTGTCTTGACATTGCAGTTTCACAACTGTGACAGTTATGTCGCCATCTTGACAATGTTTTCAATGATGCTTGATATAGCTCAAGTAGCCATAAGAATATTTAAGGATGCTGTTAGTTTTGTGTGTATGATACTTCTATTGCACATGCAATTTCTTCTAAGCTATTGCAGTATTCTGTTTTTTATTACATCTTTATTGATTGTTAGTATCATGTCATTCATTTTTTACATGCCGTAATGTACTTGTGCTTGGTGTATTCTTTCCTTAACATTATTCATCTCCTAAAAGTTGTGAAAGGTTTTCAGCAGTCCCACTAAGTTCATGTTGCAGAAACTCACAATGTCATTTTGTCAGGAAATTGCTAAGCGACTACCCCGTCCGCCGCCTTCATGATTGATTGATCTGGAGAAGCTTGAACATTGTGTCCGAATTCCGGTTGTGTGTGTATATATCTCAAAGTGGCAGATATTCAATAAGAGTGTAGTTTACATTTGCCACTTGAATATTACTTTGTTTTATGAATGTTTAAGTTCAGTTATATTTGAATCACGCTTTTGACTTTTTATAAAGAGACGCAACGGATTAATTCAGTGCAGCTAAAGCTATTTAATGCGAGCCAAAATTACGTAGTTTTAGTAAGGGTTCACTCAAAATTACGTAGGATTATAGTAAAAAACGTCAATACTTTTTTACCTCGCAGCAAATAGCTGCGCATTACCGGATCGAGCGAACGCGATACTTATCAGTTTAGCAAAAACTAAAAAATACTAAGGCAATTTTGAATTTCGGTAAATGTGGAATGAAGCCGAACCAACCACGTGTCTGATTGAATCGATGAAATTCTGGTTTATTGTAGGCCGGTCCAATTGAGCGAAGGCAAGGCCAAGTGCGGCACCAAGATCGTCGAGCTGCAGAAGAATGCAAGAAACTCCATCGATGGATCCATCCGACGCAAGCAATGGTGACATCACCGGGACAACAGATTCCATGCAATGTTCCACATCCATTCAAAACCCTAACCCTAACCCTAACTCGTCGGATCTTTCACTATCTGATTCCACGCTTACAGATATGCAGCCTACGAACCCTATCGAATCATCACCCGTCGCAACTGCCGATGCTTCGGAGCTTATTTCAATTCCAAGCCCTCAGTTGCCCATCGCTAGCTCCGTTCCAGTTCTCGAAGACGAAGCGTCGCCTACTCTTTTAGTTAATCCTAACCCTAATACATCTCTTTCTGTCAATTCTGATGTTGAACAGAAGGTATTGAATCAAGAACACCAGACTATTGTGATTGCGGACGATGAAACTCTTCCAACGGTAGATCAGTTACTTGATCAAGTGCCCAGCCAGGATCAAGGATTGGTACCAATTGATGAGGCTGTTGGAATGGCAACTTCAGTGGATTTAAGCAATGTTATTGGGGTTCATATACCTAAAAAAAGAAGGAGAGGAAGGTCACAACGCAATGTCATCTCTAATCAGGTGTTTCACCTTCCTCCTCTGGAAACTGAAACAAATAATGGTAATGTTAATGGTTATGGTAATGGCAGTAATCTTGGGAATGGTACTGTTTTATCAAATCATGCTACTTCAGGAAATGTGGCGGCTTCTGTTGCGCCAAATCTGCCTGGTGTTGGGGATGAGATTATTGTTATTAATAAGGAAGCTACTACTGAGGCTTTGATTGCGCTCTCCTCCGGATTTCCTGCTGATATTCTCACGGAGGAAGAAATTGATGCTGGTGTTGTACAGATAGTAGGTGGGATCGAACAGGTTAACTACATATTGATCAGAAACCATATTATTACCAAGTGGCGTGAAAATGTAAATGATTGGGTTACCAAGGAGATGTTTATCAATGTCATACCTTCGCATTGTGGTGACCTTCTGGATCGAGCTTATAATTACCTAATTTCTAGAGGATACATTAATTTTGGGGTTTCTTCAGCAATCAAAGAGAGAATGCCTGCAGAACCATCTAAGTCGAATGTAATTGTGATTGGTGCTGGCCTGGCTGGATTAGCAGCCGCAAGACAATTGATGAAATTTGGGTTTAAGGTAACTGTTCTGGAGGGTAGAAAGCGCCCGGGAGGGAGGGTGTATACCAGAAAATTGGAAGGAGCAAACAAAGTTACTGCAGCTGCTGATCTGGGGGGAACAGTTTTGACAGGTACATTGGGAAACCCACTTGCAATTTTAGCCCGCCAAATGGGTATTTCCCTTCACAAGATAAGGGATAAATGCCCCCTTTACAGGACTGATGGTTCTCCAGTTGACCCAGAATTGGATTCGGAAGTTGAAACAGCTTTTAACAGGCTATTAGAAAGGGCAAGCAAGCTTAGACAGTTAATGGGTGATGTATCAATGGATGTTTCTCTTGGAGCAGCATTGGAAACATTCAGACAAGTTTATGGCGATGCTGTTACTGACGAAGAAATGGGCTTATTCAATTGGCATCTTGCAAATTTGGAATATGCGAACGCTGGTTTACTTTCTAAGCTTTCACTTGCGTTTTGGGACCAAGATGACCCATTTGATATGGGAGGGGATCACTGCTTCATGCCTGGGGGAAATGGACAAGTAGTGCAAGCTTTAGCGGAAAATGTAAATATTTTGTATGAGAAAGTTGTCAGTACTGTTCGATATAGCAGTGATGGCGTTCAAGTCATTGTCGGTGGCCAGGTCTTTGAGGGAGACATGGCACTTTGTACTGTTCCACTCGGGGTCTTGAAAAGTGGATCAATAAAGTTTGTTCCTGAACTCCCACAAAGAAAATTAGACAGTATTAAAAGGTTAGGCTTTGGTTTGCTAAACAAGGTAGCTATGGTCTTCCCACACGTTTTTTGGGACACAGAGCTTGATACATTTGGGCATCTTTCTGAAGATAAAAGTCGTCGAGGGGAGTTCTTTTTGTTTTACAGTTATGCAACCTTATCAGGTGGTCCTCTTTTAATGACATTAGTTGCAGGTGAAGCTTCCCATGAATTTGAAACCATGCCTCCCACAGATGCTGTAAATCGAGTAATTAAGATCCTCAAAGGTATGTGGCATGCATTCTATTATTGAGTAGCATGGCTATTAGAAAGGGCAAGCAAGCTTAGACAGTTAGTGCTCACCAGTTATTTACATCATCTGGATGTTGTATCATGGTACATTACTTTTATATACTTGAGTATGATTTATAGGTCAGTGATGAATATGGGTACTAGGGAATCATATCCAATATCTCTGATGTCTGATGTACTAAAATGATCATATCGATTTTTATTTCCTTCTGAGTGGTATCAGTTAGCATGCTGCTAAATTTTTATTTGATAGGTATGTGGCTCCATTTATCAGTGAATAGCATGACTTTGCAGCTGACTAGTAGTATACCATCTAACGGTGCTAAATAATTATTTCCCTTGTAAGATTATTTATTCAGGGTACAATTGTTTGTTCAAACTTTTGCTGTCTTCAAGTCAGGAATACGATACTGTGGAATTATATCCAGTATACTTGAATTATCAATTCAATCGTGTAAGTGTATATATTTGGCTGCCTTAAGAAAGGGTATCACGTTGCTAACATTGAAACTCAAAGCAATGCTACTAAGTAAGCATGACTCAGGAAACCCAATCAGTTTTCTTGCATTTAGAAATTATCTGAATTCTGAACTTGTTAAGTTTAACCAATGAAAGAATTTTTACTTAAAGCCATTTTGCTTCATGTCTTAATTTTTGCTCAAGTTATCAATCATCGTGCAGGCATCTTTGAACCTCAAGGTATCAATGTCCCAGAGCCATTACAAACCGTTTGTACTAGGTGGGGTAGTGACCCTCTCAGCCTCGGTGCTTACTCGAATGTCGCAGTTGGGGCATCGGGAGATGATTATGATGTATTAGCTGAAAGCGTGGGAGATGGAAGACTCTTCTTTGCTGGGGAAGCTACCACTAGAAGATATCCAGCTACAATGCACGGAGCATTTCTTAGCGGTCTAAGAGAAGCTGCAAAAATGGAGCATTGTGCAAATAACCGTGCTTTGAAATTGAAACTACATAGAGAGCCATCGAGGACTGCTCATTCATGTGCTTCAGTGCTCGCTGATTTATTCAGGAACCGGATTTAGAATTCGGGAGCTTTTCAATCATCTTCAGTAAGATCAAGGCTGACACTCAGCCATCCGCAATACTTAGGGTAACAATAGATGAGCGCTCAATGAAGAAAGAAAAATCAAGGGAAGATCACCAGCACTCAAACAAATTACTTTTCCAACAGTTGAAATCACATTTTAATCACCAGCAACAACTTCATGTCTATACACTGTTAACAAAGCAACAAGCACTCGAGCTTAGAGAGGTAAGAGGAGGTGATGAGATGAGGTTGAATTATCTTTGTGAGACCCTAGGGGTAAAGTTAGTGGGAAGGAAAGGATTAGGGCCATTTGCAGATACCATTATTTCTTCCATAAAGGTTGAAAGGGGCAAGCGGAGATCTGTGTCAAATCCTCAGTCTTTAAAATCTGGTTGGTTTTGTGAAATAAAATACTCTTTACATTTTATGTTTTGAATACCCGTTTTTCAACAAAGAAGCTGAAAATTTGCATTTTGATGCTGTAGGAACAATGAATCCCAGGACAGCAATAATGAAGCAGAAAACCGTCAGGTATGAATCTTAATACGAAAATTTTACATAATTTGCCAGTTGTTTCTCACAATTTTTGTGATGCTTTCAGGAGAGCCAAAATAATTGGCAGTAGAGTGTCCATGAGTGGCAATGGGTTACCACAAGGAGCTAGGATGGTTAGCAGCGCTGGATTGCCACCAAGCAGATCAGCTACAGTGAATGGGACTGGAACCAGCAATCCTCAGATCCAAGGTGCTGCTAGCCAGTTCTCTTCTAAGCCAACATAATAGCAGAAATTGAATGATAGAGAAGCATGAAAGAACATCGAACACATACATGCTGATTCAGGTACGTTAAATGGAACATGGCATTAGATAGATGCTGATGAAAAATACTAAAATTCAATCAGCTTTTCTAAAATAAATTATGCTGCTTGTTCTTAGTTTAATATCTTAGCCTCTTGGTTTATGGACTTCACTGACAGACTAAAAAATACTTTACTGCTGTATTATGCAGTCGAGCAAGTAAAGCTAATGAAGACACCAAGGGCTGGCGAAGATGAAAAAACATTTCCAATAGTTGAAGGATAACCCATGTATCATGACAAGATTTCTTATGGCACGAGACATTGACCTCGATCAGGCTTCCCACCAAAGAGTTGAAGATATTAGCTTAGTTAGAAGTTCCAAGTGTAAGGCTAGAATAGCACCGGTAACATGTCTCATCGACTTCACATGTTGAGATCGTGGAAACTCTAGCTGAGCCTTTTCAGAATGTATTCTGTTCAAACTCAAGTTCACATACATAATGACATAATCTACTCGGTGGTTTTCCATAATGACTTCATGATACAGGCCTTGTGACGCTTAATGTCACGCTTGTGCTCAAATATTCTCTTCTTGATAAAGGCCCAGTAAGTATAAATTCGAAGAGATGAGGGACTAGAATGAAAATAAAAAAGAGGGTACAATACAACAGGGGTCAAATTGAAAAATAAAGATACCCCACCTCACCACCGTATTCACTCTTCTTCGTCGATCATTTTGCAGTCGCGAATCCCAAATGTCGAAGTGAAAGATCCTCTCAGTTCCGATCTAAACATGTCGTTTACTGGGAAGGGAAAAGGTAAGGCAGTGGACGACTCTTCTTTCGGAGGTAAGCGTTAAGCGTGACGAAGACGACGACAAGACCGGACGAAAAGGGAAGAATCGCGCTGTTCTTCAGTTCTTCGATGACGAGGCTGGTGATGCTGGTGGATATGATTCCAGCGACGATAGCATCTTTGGGAACGGTATACTGTTCACATTTGGTTACTTCGTTTAGATTAGGGTTTTTAATGTTTTTGGGTAGTTTGTGACTAATCTAAAACCCTAGGTCTAGCACATCTTGCATGCGTGTTTTTAGTAAATGTAGGTGGATTGAAATGTTTGTCTGTATGTCCTGTGTTTTTTTCTGCTTCTTTTTTTGATTCTAGGTCAAGTAATTTGCTAATTTTTTATTTCACGAGCTGTAACTTGTGTGTTTCATCCATTTTCATTGTGGAATTTGTAATAAAATGGCATGTGGTTTGTGATTTCTTCATATACAATAAATTATCCGTTGCAGGCAACTTGGCTGATCTGTTTGGGTCAGACACTGAGACGAAATTGGAACCCGATAAAGCTCAGTTTGTGCCATTTATACCAAAAGAGGAAGAAATGAGCGAGGATGAACTTGACAAAATGATGGCAGAACGATATAAAAGTGGCTCTGGAGCTGTTAGATATGCAGAGGATAGTAATAATGCGCAACGATCAACTCATATTGATTTTACTTTTCCGTCTGGCAAGGATCCAGTAATTTGGAAATTAAAATGCGCGGTATGTTCATTTGTTCCAATCAGCTTAACTTTGTGTTTCTTATATTGGTCAGTGTTGGTTCATAACTTGTCTTTGTGTGTCATTAAAGGTTGGACGCGAGAGGCATTCAGTTTTCTGTCTTATGCAAAAGTATGTTGAGTTGCGAGCGTTAGGTAACAAGTTGCAAATTATATCTGCCATATCTCTTGATCATGTGAAGGGTTTTATCTTCGTTGAAGCTGAAAAACAAGCTGATGTCAATGAGGTGCTCACACATTCTTACATTCCGGATTTCAACTGACGATATATGTTACGGCCTGCTACATGAGTTCTGTATTCAATTATTTTTTATTTTATTTCCATCCCTTTAGGCATGTAAAGGTCTTTGTAGCATATTTCTCAGTCGGACCTCCAAGGTTGCAGCAAATGAGATGTCACAATTGCTTTCGACGAGAAATAAAGCTAGAGTAGTCTTGGAGGGTTCATGGGCCCGTGTTAAAAGTGGAACATACAAGGGAGATCTTGCGCAGGCATGTTTTTCTTATCTGATAGCATGTCTCTGCCTAGTGTCTGTGTAGCTGATTTGATTCTATTTTAACAGGTTGTGGCGGTAAATGATTCCAGAAAGAGAGCCACAGTAAAGCTCATTCCAAGAATTGATCTTCAAAATTTGGCTCTAAAATTTGTAAGGGGCCTTCTTCATATCTTTGTCACCTAGTGCATCATTCTTTGTAGCGGTAATTCGTTTTAATGTGTGGTTAAGACATAATGTTATCTTACGTCTTTTCAAAATGAAGTGTGACTCCTTTATATGGTTTTTTCCTAAACAAATGACCATTCGCCGACATAATTTACAGGGTGGAGGAGGTGCTCCAAAGAAAACTACAATTCCCCCTCCCAGATTGATTGGCCTTGCTGAGTTGGAGTAATTACCTGAGATTCTTCATCTTTTAGTTCGATGATAACAGATAACTCGTCTGGTGTATATTACATGATGTGCCGAATAATTTGTTTACATTTGTGCAGAGAGTTTCGACCTCTGATTCAGTTCCGCCGTGATCGTGATACCGACTTAACTTTTCAAGTTCTTGATGGGTTGATGCTTAAGGATGGATATTTATACAAAAAAGTGCCTGTAGATTCATTGAATTTCTCTGGTGTCAATCCCTCTGAAGATGAAATTCTGAAGTTCAGCTCGGAGAAGTGTGAGTCCAACGATTTGGAGTGGCTTTCTCAACTTTATGGCGGGCGTGACAAAAGACGGCCTATGAAGTCATCAAAGAACAGTGATAAAGGGGGCGGAAAGGGAGAAGGCTCGTCGTCATCCTTTAGTTTGCCAAATGGCTACGAAGTACATGATCTTGTGTGTTTCGGGTGAGTAAATAATTTTCAATCTGTTGGAGCAACCATCCACTTTTAATGCATGACTCATTCCCTCCCTCTTTTCAGCCGCAAAGATTTTGGCATCATTCTAGGATTTGAGAAAGATAATTGCAAGGTGTGTAATTTTGGTTTTTTGGTTTTTTGTATTTTATAAGACCCTCATGTTTACAACTGTTGTTTGGTGCATTAGATAATGAAAGAATCGCCAGAAGGACCAGTGGTAGTGTCTGTTGATCCAAGTCAGTTGACTACTGCACTTTCTGACACCAAATTTACAGCTTTGGATCAGAAAAAGAAGACATTATCACCTGGTGACTGTTAAAGTTGTGGAAGGGCCATCTGAGGTACGCCAAATGCTTGAAAAAGTCAAATTGATGAAGATAATTTGGAAGGCCTTAGAGTTACTGTATTCTATTTATCTGACATCGCAGGGTAGACAAGGAATTGTTAAACATATATATAGGGGCGTGGTCTTTTTAACTGATGATAATGAAGAAAATGATGGTTATTTTTGTGCAAAATCTTTCATGTGCGAGAAAGTGAAGCTATTCGATGACACATATCAGGTTGGTTGAATTGATGATTAAGATACTTTATTGAGTTTGGACTCCCAAACTAGGTTGCTGATATTTTCTTTTTTATTATATCAGCCTGATGAAGGAGCATCTGGTTTTGCTGACTTCCCATCGTCGCCTAAGTCATATGTGCCTAGGGAACGAAATGGTGAATGTAAGTGTAGTGTTGATTATTCTTTATGAAACTGTGGAGGAGTTCTTTTATTATTGATAAATTGTTTGATCCTGCACTTCCAAACTATAGTTGGGCGACAAGATAAAGATGGCATGTTCTCGGTTGGCCAGACGTTAAGAATTCGAGTGGGTCCTTTGAAAGGGTACCTTTGTCGTGTTCTAGCTATACGATACTCAGATATCACAGTGAAGCTTAATTCTCAGACAAAAATATATACAGGTCTGTTGAGATATTTAATTTCACTACTTAATGGAATATTATTTTCCTGGTGATATCTGACTGCTGTTCAACTTCTATTCTGTAGTGAAGTCGGAGCACCTTTCTGAAGTTCGAAAGATTTCTACTATAGCAGCAAGGTATTCCCATCCGTATTGTATAGAACAGTCAATCATGTAGTGTTTACATCCATTTTTAACTCTCAACTCTGCTTGTTTTTTCAGTGGTGATCTTGACGCAAAACCGGAGGCAACCGGGAACTTGGATTCTTGTGGAGGTTCGTTAATCTTTTATTCCATCCTAGGTGAAAATGCTGTTAGCATAAGGCAGTTTAAAAGGTCGGCTCCTATGTTGATTAATTAAGCAACATGGCTTGACTGCAATGACTAACCTATGGGAGTGTAGCGGGACATGCTTTTTTCATTTAGGTTAACCTTTATATTACATGGTGAATTCCATGCTTTATTTAAACGTTATTTTGGGTTGGCATGTTAGTGAGGTTTAGAGTCCATAATTGTTTGGAGAAAAGCTTAATCTGTGTGTATGCATAAACTAATTCTTTTGTCATATCATGAAGAGTGGTTGAATGGTACGGGAACATCGACAGAGAGCAATGGCTGGAATGTTGGAGCATCAAACGAACGGTAAATAGAATCATATTTATTATCTTTTATCTTAAGTGAAGAATGTAGTGTTAGCAATATACTTGAGCCTATAAATAGGTGAGCAATTTCCCCTTTTTACCTTTCTAGAGAATCCTCAATCATGATCTTTTCAATCATAAAAAAATGAACTATGAGTCTACGGTCCAAAATGCATTCCACTCAATAAGTTTGATTTATGAAATTAGTCATGCTGGCACAACCAGATGGAAATTGATGGAAAAATCACTTTTAATTCCTGAAAGGTGGGCGATCCCCGTGCATGGCATTTACCATTTGCGCATGGTTACCAAATTAATTTAAGATCTAGCTGTGACTATATCTTTGAGACTGGCAAGTAAAATTACCACATTTTTTACTTTTTTACGACTGTAGTATCCATATTTATAATGAACAAGTTAATTTCGCCATAATGTGAGTTCTGTAGAGGCATTATTATTAAAACAAGAAGTATACAATTCAAAAGGGTATTACTAAAAGTTAAACAGAGTATTATTCATTCCTTTTTCATTCAGTTGGACTTCTCTTAAGAAGTAAATGGACTTATAATTTAGAACATCCTAAATTTTTAATTTGGACATATTTGTTGAGTGCTTTCAGTAACTTTTGCTGTGTTCTGTGATGCTCTTCTTGTAATGGTTTAACATGTTAACTCTGATCGTACTCTTGTTGATATCTTACTACAACATCTTGCAGGAGTGGATGGCCTAGTTTCTCTGCTGCAGAAGCTGCAGTAAGTTCCTCTATCTTCTTTGTGAATGTATCAAGTTTTTTGTTGTTGCATTGACACAAATTTCAACGCAGACATCTGACCAGAACAGGGAAAATAATTCTAGTTCGTGGGACAATCATTCCAAAACTGGTATTATTCACCAGCTGATTGTGAATAATGTATATTTGGACTGTGTTTCCATCTCAAAATATTTGACATTATGTGCTTCAGTAGATGCTGGTGGTTGGGGAAGTGGGACAGGCGTAAGTCAAAACATGTCATGGAGTGGATGGGGTCAAAAGAAACCTGAGGATGGTGAAGCTTCTGGATCTGCTTGGGGAGTTGTAGCGCCTTTGAAAGGTGTTTGTTAATTTTCTCTCAATAGTGACTTTGTTAAAGTTACATATCATTCCTCTCGTGATTACTAATTACAATTCATTATCTGATCAACATACTCTGAATATCTTGAAGATGCTGCTGTCTGGGAAAACAAGAACACTACAGACCAGGGATCAGAAATGGGCGGATGGGGACAAAAAAAGCCTGTGACCAACGAGAGTAGAGAAGCCGAAGCTTTAAGTGTCACTTGGGGAAAAGATGCCGGACCCTCGAGTGATACTCAAAAAGGTAATGACTAGCTATAATTGGAGGTGGCTGATGATTGAATTGTTCAGTTTATGTAAGTTGTATAAATCTCAAATCTTTATTCACTTATTTATTATTAGTATATGTAACTTTGCATACTATAGTGAAGCCACTGTCCTCATTTTGTACTCATCGTGTATGTATATATAGTAAAGCCATAATTATGGACAACTTAACTTCTGTCACCCCAGCACTCATATGACTTTAGAACAGGGAAAATAGGTTCTAATCCATCATCTCAAAATGCTATTATTTACCTTCTTATAATTGTTAGCTGGTTTAGAGTCAAGAATATTTTTACTTCATTTCCGCTCCAAAATATTTGACATTATGTATGAATTTCAATAGATGCTGGTGGTTGGGGAACTGGGGCAGTCGCGACTCAAAATTCATCATGGGGTGGCTGGGGTCAGAAAAAATCTGATGATGGTGAAACTTCAGGGTCGGCTTGGGCACACGTTGCAGTGCCTTCGAAAGGTGGTTGTTTGCTTACTATCAGTAGTTACTTTGCTAATGTCGTATATCCTTCCATCGCTAATTACAATTCTTTATCTGTCCATTGTATGAATATCATGAAGATGCTTCTGGTTGGGAGAACAAGAATACTGCGGACCAGAGCTCGGAAAGGGGAGGCTGGGGACAAAAAAAGCCTGAGAACACTTGGGGAAAAGATGTTGGACCTTCAGGCAATTTGCAAAAAGGTGAAGGATAGCTTTACTAGTGCCGTTAATCATTTATTTATAAGTATTCTGTGCAAGTTGCAACCAGGCATTGTATCGGGAAATTAACTGGCTATTCGTGTGACTCCAGTGTCAGCATTTTTTTACTCATCGTGTACATATAAATTACCTGAACTGTAAACATTTAACCCTACAGCACCCTGTACTCATATAGCCATTTTTTCAACTCTTTGTTTTAAAAGCCGAAATTCATCTTAAAGAAGCATTAAATTGAACTTCACTCTTTCGACATTGCTCGCAGATGACTCTGCTAGCTGGGAAAGCAAAAAGTCTGGAAGCCAGAATTCCGCTTGGGGCGGATGGGGTAAAAAAGCAGATGAGACTGGTGGACGGGAAGACATAACTGCCACTGGATCTACTTTTGAGAAAGCTGCTAGACCTTGTAATACTCTGAAGACATTCTTTACTTCATATTGTGTCTTAGAACTGCGATGATCCCTCCCAAATATAATTCTATATTCACCATGCTAATGTTTTGCTAGGTGTTGATGAGGATTCTGGTTGGAATAACAAGAATACTACAAGCCATAGGGATGCATGGGGTCAGAAAAAACAAGAGGATGGTTCAAAAACCATTACTGCAGCTTCTGGGCCTTGGGAAAGGCTGCCGACATTCCAATTAATTACTCAGAAGGTATGCTTTCTAGTGGCTCTGACTAAAGATAAGGGTCGGATGCACCATTTAATTTTGATTGTGTAACTGACTCATGTATCTTTTCCATATGTATATGCAGGAGCAGATTGTGCAGCTAATTGGGAAAATAAGAAAACTACTGCCCCAAAGTTATGGGGTGCATGGGGAGGGAAAAAATCTGATGGAGAAACAGATAGAGATGGAGTTTCTGTAATGGTGAATGAAATGAAAAGCGGCTCGAATGCACCGAGTGGGGGAAACAATTGGAATGCACCGAAATCCATTGGTGAAGAATCATCTTGGAATATAGGAACAGAGAAGCAAGATTCAATAACTGCGTGGGGAAAAAAGAAAGATGTCACTGAAACACCTTCTGCCGCTTGGGATTTTAAGAAAGAAACCGGCCAGGATGCTCCGAGTTGGGGTAGTGGTGGATCTGCCGAACAGACAGCCAGCTGGAACAAGCATTCGGCTGATAAGGTGGCTGATCAAAATTTCAATAAGAATAGTATGAAAGGCGACATGGTTGCACTTAGTGGCGGGAGCAGTTGGAATAAACCAGAAGCTTTTGGTGGGGGATCATCTTGGAACAAGGAAACAGAGAAGCAAGATTCAACAAATGCGTGGGGAAAAAAGAAAGATGTCAGCGAAGCACCTTCTATGGCTTGGGGTAGTGAGAAAAAAACTGGCCAGGATGCCCCAGTTGGGGTGGTGGTGGATCCACTAAACAAACAGACAGCTGGAAGCCAAGGGTGTCTAGTGCCGGCGAGGGAGCTTCTTGGAATAAGCAAGGTGTTGACTCTTCTTGGGGGAAACAGAGTGGTGAATCATCTTGGCAAAAAAGTGGCTTGCAGCAAGATAGTCAGGATACAAAGTCTTTCGACCGTGGATCAGGTGGTGGATGGGGAAGAGGCAGAGGGAGGGATCAGCATGGGAGAGGATCTTTTGGTGGGGGTTCATGTGAATGGAGCAAAGACAGTGGTGGTTTTTCTGGAAATGGCTCTAGTTGGAAGTCTGATCAAGGTGGCAGCTGGGGACAGTCCAGCGGTGGTAGTAGCAATACTAGTTGGAACAGTGATCGTCCCAATGATGATCCCGTTAACAGTGAAAGTAGTGGGGGTAGGGGCAGATTTGATAGAGGAAGTTTTAGAGGCAGGGGTCGGTTTGAAAGAGGAGGATTCCGGGGCAGGGGTAATTTTGATCGCGGTGGAAGCAGAGGTGGCTTTGGAGGGAGAGGAGGTTTTGGCGGTAGAGACCATGGCAGTGAAAGAAATGGTGGTGGCTGGAAGGATAGAGACTCTTTTGAGAATAAGAGCTGGAATAATGTTCAAGGTGGTGGCTGGAATAATGATACAAACTCGAGCAGTAAAGCTGGATGGAGTAAGGAGGGAGATTCCCAAGCTGGCGGAAGTTCCAAGTGGAATAGCTGGGGATCTGGTGGAAAAACAGATGAAGTAGATACGTCAGGAGGCAGTCAACCTAGTGGTTGGTGTCAGGGAGCGAGTTGGAACGCAGCCAGTGGATCCAAGGGAACTGAAGGCAGCAACTCTCAGGCCGGTGGCTGGGGTAAGAATGAGGAACCTGGAGGGTGGAAGACAAAGTCTACGAGCCATGAGGGTTGGAGTGGAGAGCCTGGGAAAGGAACTGCTGGGTCTTCAAAGGAAGCTTCAGCCGCTGATAGTCAATCCACCGGTTGGGGAAGTAGTGGAACAGGATGGAACAAAGGAACTGGGATGAAAGATGATGGTGGCAGTAATTCTCAAAGTGGGAATTGGAGTTAGAAGTAGCAAACATCAAAGCAGGTATGAACTCTTAAGCTGTACTGCACAGTTTGGTCTGTTGGGTCTGTAGTTGCATCTTTCTGGGAACCCTTAACGATATTTGTTCCATGCCAGGTGTATCCAACAGCACCATTAGAGATGGATGGCCTTGCAGAAGAGTTTTTGAAGTATTATGCAGCACGAGTGAGCCTCGAAGTTAAATGGAACCTTCCATGTTTGGATCAACGTTTGGCTATTCCTAGCTATCTATGATGTTCAAACTATGGACCAGCTCAAAAATTTAAATAACATCAGCATAAATGGATAATGTAATTGACATGTTGGTCTTCCATTCGTGAGTCAAACGTGAGCACAACATAAATTTAAGATTGTTGTTTATCAAGTGTGGATAAAAGAGCTGAGTTCGTATTCACACTCCCTCTCTCTCTAAAATCTCTCTTCTCTCTCTAACTCTTCCCTCAGCCGCTGGCCTTCTTCTGGGGTTTGGCGGTGGCGGCGAGGTTGCTTATGGGACGGTTATTGAGGGGTTGAGCGTTGGGGAGGTTGCTCTTCAGCAGGGCGGCGGCTGGTTCACCGACTTCAACTTTCCACCGCCCTCGTTCAGCTGCTGGAGCGCTCTGTTTTGAGCTCGGTCGAAGTTGGCGGACGGTTCACTCTTTCACTCTTTCGAGCCCTCTTCTGGTTGGCGGCTGCCAGTTGGGTGGGTGGCTTCGTCTTTGTTTAGCTGCGTCATGCAGCTCTGTTTTCCCTCCTGCTCATTTCGGTTGGTGACGTCAGCGTCATCCGGTTGGGTTGTGTGGTCTGTTTTGCGTGGCAGGATGGTCGTTGGTCTCGGTTGTGCGTTGGTGGCAGCTGGGTGGACTTTGGTTTGGGTTGCTCAGTTTGGTTTCCTCACGCCGGCTAGTTGATCACCGTCTGTTCTGCTCACGCCGGTTTCGTTTCTCGGAGTGTTTTGTTTGTCGACAGCGAGATGGCTTCAGCAGTGCCTTGGCGGCTGCTTTTTGATTGTATAGATGCTTCTGGGTTACTCTGGCTGGTTTTGCTGTCGTATGCTTTTGGTGGTCTTCTTTACGGGTCGTCGTCAGTGGCCGGCGTCGGCTATTGCGTCGATTTTCTGCCCTGCTGTGTGTGCAGCAGTGGTTGCTGTTTGCTGCCTGTCTCACTGCTGTCTCTCGGTTTCAGTTGCAGCTTGTTTGTGGCGAGTTTCGTCTGTGGAGGCGATGACTTTGTCACGGGTGTTGTTGGCGCCGTCTCGGTGGCGCTGGTTTTCCGTTTGCGGTCGCATGCGGCGCTGTTTGGATGAGTTGCGTGGCTTCCTTCAGTTCCGACGCGTGCCTTCCTACAGTTTTGACGCGTGTCCAACTCAATGCTTCATCAGCTATCTTCTGCCACACCACTTACTCTTGCATCCTTCGCCCACGTCGCATTCTTCAACTTTTCTTCCCACGTCGTTTTGCGCTGGTCTTCCTTTGCTGACAAATCGTGTTGCGCTGTGCTGGTCAATGTCTGGTTACCATCTTAGTTTTTTCAGTTTGGACACATTCTTAGGACACTTTTATACGCGGGTCTTAAGCCAAGCTACTTCCTACTGCTCGGATTATATTTTTAAAGCTCAACTGAATTATCTTTTATTATCATGGAAATCCGAGAAGTTCAAGGACTTAGCGTGGTCACTGGATTTTTGCTCACTCGCTCAAATTTCTGTCAGTTTTTAAATGGTGCTACTCGCTGGCACGTGCTACCTGCATGCTGATGCTGTTGCACGAAAGGCGACAAAGCAATCAAGGAGCTGGATGAACAAATTTACTATTTATTTTCAAATTCTTTTTAACTTGGCTCTTTGCTTGTTTCTTTCCTGAGTTTTTCCTCAGTGTTTCCAGTTCAGTTTTGTACTGAACAATTGATATCAAAAAAAAAGCTGAGTTCGTCACTTAGATGAAGGGAAAGTAATCATTTATTAATAAATCAATTTGATAATTATTACCAATTGCATTCATTTTTCTATTATTTGGTAATGAATAAATCTATTTGAGTAAGCGTTTAAATTGAGTGAAACTGATAAGCAAACTATGAAGTTAGGGCACACCCCAAACATAAATTACGGCATATGGAATTTTTGAAGTTAAATTTTGAGTTTGTATATCTAGAGGTTGTATCATGTGGAACCCCGCACTTTTCATGGATCCATGAATTCCCCTTTGCAGCCGTTGATTGCATTTTCTGTTTGCATTTTGGACGCACCAGATTGTGCCACGTGTTTGCATTTTTGAAATGCACACGTGAGTTGCACATGACAAATGCACACGTGAGTTGCACATGCTCATTAATGCGCTGGCACAATCTGGTGCGTTCAAAATGCAAACAGAAAATGCAATCAACGACTGCAAAGGGGGATCCATGGATCCATGAAAAGTGGAGGGTTTCACATGATACAATCTCTATATATATATCTTAGACTCTTCTGTGTATATATCGACCTAGCGCGCGGATACAGGGGTTAAGGGTTTAGGGATGAAGTTTGCCTTTGGGTACTTGGAGTTCAGTACAAACTTCCATGAACAACTACCAGCATGTTGTAGTAGACTAGTCATTATTTTCACACGCACAAAAGTTACCTTAAGATGGGTTCTCAGAAAGAGTGACACTTCACTTGTTAATAGCATCAGAAAGTTTCTACATCTCAGCCATACATCCACGGTCTTACAAAGATTATTACTGCATATACAAAACTTAGCACCCGGAGCTGTTCGAATTTGACTCTCTGTCGCGTGCCTTTCTCTTGCGACTCACAGGACACGGAGGCCTGCACACATGGTAGCATCATTTGTGAGAGATTGAATAATTTTGCCGCACCTTTAAACAAGACTCTATACACTTAATTCAGTATGATGATTTACCGTAAGTGCAAGGTGGTATCCGAGTCTTCATTCTCTGTAGGAAATTCTGGTTCCATATAACACATTTTTGGAGCATTTTTCAGACCGTTGGGGTAATATTCTAGGTACGAAGGCACTGAATGCTCTGCTGGTGGGAGAAATGCCCTGAGCTCTTGAACCTAAATACAAAAAAAATTGCAAAAGCATAGGGATCATGAGTATAATTAATTGAAACTTCTTTGCAGGTGTGAAGATTAAGACAAAATTCACACCTGTTGGCGCAATGTTTCATTCTCCAGAGATGCCCGTTGTTCCTGCAGGGGAAAAGAAAATGACAACCGAGTAAAGACATCACAAAGTAACTCTGCTGCATCACAGCTGATCTTAGACTCACTGACCTGCATTCTTGATTGTTCTAGCTGCTCCAGAAGCACTTGTTCCTGTAAATTTACAATACTAAAAACTTCATATCTGCTTATAATGTATACCGACAAGTAACTAATGCCAACTATCAGAAACCAGTAATCAAGATTACAACAACGATGCAAAACACACTATATGAAGAAAAAATGGACTCCGAGTCAAATAGACACAAGTGAAACAGACGAGTATTAGACTTGGCATTACCTTTCTCTCCTTCACGCACAAGAACCCGTGTGTTAACTGATCTTCCAATTCCTGTAACTCCTTTAAGCTCAATCCATTTATATCCTTGCCCAAAAGGCGCCTACAAAAGATGAACTTATTATAAAAAGCGGCACTTTAGTTGACAAAAACACAAATTAAACCAAAGGCTTACCTTTGTTTCAATTGCAAGTTAGCAAGTTCTTCTTTTAGACTGTCAATTGGCTCTATATCTGAATTCTGGTTCACCTGCAGGCATGTGCAAAATAGGAGTCAGGCAACCGAATATAGTCTAAGCTGATGGAAATGGTCGTAATTACCTTGTGCTTGTACTCCACTACAGAATTCTCAGATGAATCTTGGTACTTGTTGTACCTTGCAAGAGTACTTTTTATTCTGCAAAGGACATAAGTGTCTGAGAATCAAACCATTTGCTTACAATCTTCCCAAGAATTTGTCAGCTTAGAACATGACGGAGCAGCTTAGAACGAATTTGTCAGCGACGCACATCAAATCAACAAGCATGAAAATCTAATACCTTTGAATTACTCAATCAGCGGTACATGCATCAAGCATGTAAAAATATATTAACATTTACATTCCACAAGGCTGTAGTCATAGTGATCAAAAGAAGCAAGACAAGTTCAATAGGATCAAAACAAACAGTCCCATGGAATGAGATTCAGTGGCCTCAAATACCATGCAAGTTAGTTCTAATAAATCTACTACCCAATTAGTACAATGCGCCATTTCATTTCATAAATCCTAAACCGAAACAAAAACAATTTGTGACTAACTTCAGTATCCTAAAATCAAACATGGAACCTAAAAAGCAAAATCAACATCAGGCTGCAACAAGACCACAGCTTTCAACAAATTCAAAATCACTCCACAAATTCTATACAATAAATTGCAATCAATTGAATAAATTTAAAAAACTGACCCACTGCTGGAGAACTCAAACAGCTTTCCGGTGTTGGAGAAGATGATAACAGCAACCTCAGCATCACACAGAATGGAAAGCTCCTTAGCCTTCTTCAACAAACCAGCTCTGCGTTTAGAAAAAGTAACCTGTCGGCTGTTGATGTTCTCAATCTTCTTAATCTCAATCTTCCCTCTCCCCATTTCATTCCACACAAAAACCCTAAACCCTAAATTCAACCAACTTCTCCTTACAAACACCAAAATCCCTTGATCCCCAGCTCCCCCCTCAAAATCAAATTCTTGAAAAAGATGAGATCTTTGGAGTTGTTGATGCTGTATAAAGAGAAAGGAAGATGGGGTTTTTGAATTGCTAAAAGTAGAGGAAGAAGAAGAGACGTGAGGTGCGTTTTTCCCAAAATGGTGAATGTCTGTAAACGGCAATCTCTGCTTATTTCAACTTTGCATGGCTCTGTTTCTGGTCTATTGTCTTTCCATTTATTGCCTTTCCTTTCTTTTCCACTTTATTTATTGCTCTTCTTCCTTTCATTCCTTATTCTTCATTCCACCCCTCTACTTTCAACCTTTTCACTTTTCACCCCCAATATTTTTTACTTTATCATAAATTGGGGTGTTAATGTAATATATTAAACTTTGGGGTGAGATGTGTTATTATTTTAGATGGGGTGTGAACTGAAATAACTTTCTGCAATTACCAAATTTAGACTTGTTGTGTCATTTAATGAAATGTACTCCCTCCGTCCCACCGAATGCTTCCTATTTGGCATTTTCAATGCAAAATAAGAAACCAATATTTAAGGAATAAAAAATTCTAATGAAAATCTGATTAAGACTAAATTTTTCCACCAAAATTTTGAGACCAAAATTAATTTACCAAAAGTAAACTTTCCCACCAAAATTTTGAGATCAAAATTTTGAAACTAATATCTAGGGTTGTTGGTGGTGATTTTTCAATTTTGATAGTTGGTTTAATTCAATTATAATAATTAATTAGTTAGTATAATTAATTATGTTTAACTAGTAAATGTAATTAGAGTGTTATATTTTAATATTTATTTTTTGCCAAAAAAGGAAATAGTAAGCATTCGGTGGGACACCCAAAATGGCAAAAAGAGAAGCATTCGGTGGGACGGAGGGAGTACATGTATTGGGCCACTTTTGACACCCTATTTATTTTGGGTCCCAAATTTGGGGATTTCTCTCCATTTCCCAACACTGGCTTTAATTCATTTTTAGTTTTTTTTTTTTTTTTAAAAAAAAAAACTGGACGGTGCCAGCAACTTTATTAATTAGGTCTTGAAGCCAAGACTAGGCAAATTACAAACTAGGTGGGCATGACCCTCAGGTGCCAGATTAGGAGGAGAAATCTCCTAATCTTAAAAACACCGAACAGGTTATTAACCCCGTCCACCTTAAACACAAAACGATCTAAAATGCAAAAGACCCGACAAGACAAAAAGGCTGAAAGCACATTTTGCAGACTAGCCATATTACACTGAAAATACTTGCAAAACAAAAAATAGGAAATATGTCTAATTCGAAGAGTACTGAACTCTGGAATCATCCTGAGGCATACAAACACGATACCTTTCTAAGGAGGTCACATTGTCATCCTGAGAGAGTGTGATCGGACGCGGAAAGCCATGACAACACCCATCTCTGCAAAGTACTGATAATTTTTTGTAATCTCGATCCAAACACCGTCTGACCGCAAGAGGGAGGGAGATGCTTGTCGTATACTCGCCTTCGGAAGTCGTGCAAACTAAGGCCATGGCTGTCTGGTTTAACAATGGGCAGATCCGTGCGAAGCTAACATCTTGATTATTTTGTATCATAGCTCTTTTTGTGAATAGCAAATCCCATGGCAGGTTGTTGTCATCTCGGAAATAATCCATATGTGGATGAGATCCTTGAATATTACTGATATTAAGGCCATACCTTCTAGATCGAGAAAGAAAGTTATTTATCGTTTCCACCAAGGCTTCAAACGGCCTTCGACAACCACTTCTACAGACAATACCGAGCCGAAAATGACCATGTGAGTCACGAATAATACCACCCAACAAGCTGATTCCATCTCGATCAAGTATGGCCACGTTCAAAGTGTAGCCTACTTCCCCTGGTCGCCAAAGTCTCCAGCTCTCACTCAAATTTATTTGCTGAGATATAGGAATACAAAGGGCACGTAAGGTGGTATCATTTTGGATAGATGAAACATAGCTCTTTTTAATCAACCTTGCTATTTTGAGGCCCCACTTCATGCTAGCTAGTTTCCAGTTGACTACTTTACCTTCAAAAGCAAGCTTATTACGAGCCTTCCACATCTCCCAAAGAGATGAACACAACATCCCCATAGCTAGCCTGTCCATATAAGTACCCTCAGCCTTGCAGAGCCAAGTCTCAGTCATTCCATGTTTTCCATGAACTCTCGGAATGTCGAAGATGCAACTGAGATGGGACCAAAGATCTCTACTCCACTCGCTGTCAAAAAATAAGTGATGACTTGTTTCCATCTTCGGAGACGTGCAACAATAACAACGAGAAACAACATTCACCCTTGTTTTCTTGATATTATCATCCGTAGGGAGCACATTATGGTAGAGTTTCCATAAAAAGCATGAAATTTTTGGCTGAACCCAAGGCTGCCAAATATATTTGCTCCAATTATATCTAGGGACTTGAGAGTGAAAAGAAGCCCAAAAAGTCTTTATAGTAAGGTTGCCATCTCGAGCTCCATGCCAAACTAGGCGGTCTGGACTATCTGAGAAGGAGATACGAGCAAAATAATGTCTTACGGCTTGAGGCATTTCATCTAGAAATGATGCCCGGAGTTGCGTATTAGTCATTACATCCCTCAAGCTCAAAGTTTTCAAGTCGTCACTGACATTACACCTCATAAGGCCACACACCTCTCCGATCAAAGAATCCCCTCTTCCGAAGTTCCATGAGCAGTTTCGTCTAATTGTCTCAATGAGGTGATGAAAAGCATTCCATAATGGAGATCCTCTTTCCCCTTCCCTGAATCTTGCATGAGCGTAACGCGCCCAGAGCCCTTTTTTATTTAAGTAGCGCCAAGCAAGTTTAGCCTGCATGGCCATCATGAAATCATGAGGGTTACGAACACCGAGGCCGCCACAATCTTTCGGGAGACACACCTGATTCCAACCAATCCATCGACGACGTTTTTCCTCTCTTGCATCCCATATAAAATTAGACATAAGAGAGATCATTCTATTTAGGGTGCCGCTTGTTACAGGAAGAACCATCATATTGTGAATTCCCATTGAGTTAAGCACAGAGTTAACTAAAGTAACTTTTCCTCCCATAGATAAAAAATTTCTCGCCCATCCTGCGATCTTATCATGCATTCTGACTTCCAAATGTTGAAAGAACTCTATACGAGTGCGACCCCTATAAAGAGGAGCTCCGAGATACATAATAGGAAAGCTTCCTTCGGTGAAGCGGGTGGAAGCTAGAATATCCATTTTGAGACTTTCATTAAAACCACGAGGAAAGATGATAGTGCTCTTGGAGGGATTCAAAACTTGACCCGAGATAGAACAAAATTCAGAAATAGTAGCCATAAGGTTATTTATGGACCTGCTGGATCCATTGGAAAAGAGGAGCATGTCATCGGCAAAAAGGAGATGATTAACTCTCATCTCTCCCCGCCTCGCTGTGAATGGAAGAATGTGGCCATCTTCAACCTTTTTATTTAAGGACTTACTAAACCATTCCATTGCCAAAACAAAGAGAGCCGGGGATAACGGGTCACCTTGGCGAACTCCTCTTGAAGATTTGAAGTAACCAAAAAGATTGCCATCCCACTTAACGGAATAATAGCAATTTGATATACAACGAAATATAAGGTCACACCATACCTCAGAGAATCCCATAGCACGCATGACACGAATTAAGAACCTCCAAGAAACATGATCATACGCTTTTGCCATGTCAAGCTTTATAATAACATTGCCTCCTGGAATTTTGTGATTAATATCATGAGCAATATCATGAGCCAGCGCGATATTATCATGGATTATACGACCTGGCACGAAGCCAACTTGCTCCTCGCTGATGAGGCGTGGCAGCCATAGTGCTAAGCGAGATGCTAAAATGCGCGAAATAATTTTATGGTTGAAGTTGCATAGACTAATTGGACGGAGTTGGCTGAGCATACTCGCATTGGGAACTTTCGGAATAAGCATCAAGTGGGTGGAGGCAAATGAACGAGGTAATTGTAATCCCTTAAAGTAACCTTCCACTGCTGCCATCAAATCACTTTTAATAATATTCCAGCACGAAGTATAAAAATAACCTGTAAATCCGTCGGGACCAGGGGCACTGTCAGGATTTAAACTTTTAATGGCGGCTAAAAAAAAAAAATTCATTTTTAGTTCACTCGCCTTCTTTTTCTTTTTTACCTAATTAGTAATTTTCCATAATTAGTTTGCAAATTCAATTGTGACTTTGTTTTTTGCTATTTATGGATAGGGTGAAACGGGTTACAGTCCAAAACGGTGACGTTTGAAACAAATAAAGTAATTTCTATTTCTATCTATGTGAATATGTAAAAAATCTCTAAAGAAAAGAACTACCAAAATCACTTAAACATAAATACTAAGTATTACGATAATTATCTTAATTTCTTGATTATTATATATTATCTTAATTTTAAACACTACTCTTGATTTAACAAACATGTATATTTGTTACAGTTTATTTGATTTGGACTGGACTCTTAATTATGGGCTTCATAACAAGCATGATTAAGTTGGGCTATTCGGGTGGGCCTATTTTGTCCAAATCAGTAGATAGCGATCCGGCCCAACAGAGCGATGCTTTCATTTAAGCCCATTCTACAGCCCGCTTCCCTTCATTATTCTCCTTTAATTAATTATTATTATTATGGATCATTACTCAATGGGTAAACCTTTAGTTAATGATTACACTAATTAATAAATATTAATAAATTACAATAAAGTTGAGTGGGGGACATTAGAATTTGGGTTCTCGGGACCCTATAATAACATACTGATAAGGCATAGGCACACTCTCGTTTTCTTAGTGTCCTTTGTGTGCTTTTTTGTTTGAAACTTTTCTTCTCATTTTCTACGTGATCATTTTGTCATAGAACAAATTATTTTCCTATCCATCATATATAGTTATTTCAGTTGGTAAGAGTCGATATTTTTAAGTGTTATCATTAAATCGATACGAGTTCGATTCTTGACGAGGACAGAACGAGAGATTCTGTTGATATATACCTTCATAGCACATCTACCACCCTCATAGATAATTTTAGTTTAGAATTGAAATGAGTGAATTGGGGGGAGTTGTCATACAAATTGTGGCATTGATTAAGGGAAAAAAGTAGTAGGAAGTGGAGAATGGGGTCACATAAAATACAAAGAGCTTTCATCACATGGTGTGGCCCTATCTTAGTCTTTACCCTACCAAACCATTCTTGTATTATTCATATGTCAATAAGTACACACCAAAAAAAATCAAAAAGTTAAAGGCTAGTAGGGTATGGTGGGAGTTGGAAAGAGTCTTTTCCCACGTCCATGTGATTAAATGCTTGCTATTGCCAATGTGGTTATCACTGGTTTTCATACATTAGTAGATACACAGTTGTAGGCCATCTGAAGATCAAACACAATCTTAGTGATGCTATACAAAGTCTGGGATGGTGTGGTCATAAATAGTGCCTCTTGATAGATGTGTAATGTTTTGACTAGGTCTAGGGTTAGTCTTCAGTATGTGTGTTTAAGTAGTTTTATCAGTTTAACTATTCTCCATTTATGGTGATAAGTTTTGTTGGATTTGGTGTCGGATTCTTGAAGACAACATCACCTGAATCTATTTACGCACTTCACCCATGCACGTAATTCCTTGCAAGTGGTAATCGAGGGGTAGAAGACTATACAGTTCGAGTCGTCCTACCCGCATAAAAATAATTTTATTTTAAAATAGTAACTTAATAAAGTATGAAAAATCATTAATTTTTTTTAAAAAATTATTCTATTCATCATTCAAAGATTTAACAGATCTTAAACTCAAGATGACCTCTGCAAACAAAATCGATTGCTGACCGCTAGACTGTTATTCTTTAATGAAAATTTTACTTTTTAATTTAGATGGAAAATCAAATAAAAAATAGAGGAATCCAATGATAAATATTGGGTAGGGGTAAGAATGAAAGCTACATAACATTATTCATTTTTTATTTATTCATAGCTTATGCTTGACAACTCGAATAAGCTCGGCTCGGCTCGGCTTGATACGGCTCGGCTCGATCAGTTCACTCACAATTGAATAAATAGTGAAGCAGAGTCGGCGAAGCAAAGTCTAGCGAAAATGGACGGGTTCGAAGCGGCGAGGATCGTCTTCTCGCGCATCCAGAAAGTCGTAGAAGAGCCGGAAAGCGCCTCAAAAATCATCGGCCTTTTACTCCTCAAAGACCACGCCGATCAAGAAATGATCCGCTTAGCTTGCTCTCCCGACTCACACCTCCACTCCGTCATCCTCAACCTCAAATCCGACCTCCCTCTCTCAAACGACGACGTTCTGATCAACGAAGCTCAGAATCACACTTTCCATAACGACGCCGTGCTTCCTGATCCATTACGCTTCAACCACCACTCAAACCCTAACCCTAATTTAACATTAAATTCTGGTGTTGAGTTTCCACATAGGAGGAGCTATTCAGTGAATGATGACGTGGCATTAGTTGAGGACTCTGTTGGTACTGCTTGGAAGCAGTGTTTGTATTTCACTAGAGGATTTTGTAAGAATGGGAATGCTTGTAGGTTTCTTCACCATGCTGCTGATCTTGATGGAATTCAGTTTTTGGATTCAGGAGTTGATGCAACTGCTGCTGAGGTTATGGAGCAACAGCGTCATCAGTTATTGAGATCTAAATCATTTAACCCCAGATTGGCGGGGTGTTCGCCTTTTGTGCCGGCTTCATTGCCGAGTTCTACTTATTTGAATGATAAGTATATGAATTTTGTATCGAGGTCGATGCTTATGGGTGATGAGTTATTGGATCTTGGGCAGACTGGACTTGAGCAGAGTTGTTTTCATATGAACGCTGGCTCAAGACAGATATATCTGACTTTTCCAGCTGATAGTTCTTTTAGGGAAGAAGATGTATCCAATTACTTCAGGTTCATTTTTGTTAACTAATTTTAGTGTGTTTTGGTTTATTGATGTTTTTTTACTAAGTGATTTGGTTGATTTGCAGCATATATGGCCCTGTGCAAGATGTGAGGATCCCATACCAACAGAAGAGGATGTTTGGGTTTGTTACGTTTGTGTACCCAGAGACTGTGAAGATCATTCTTGCTAAAGGGAATCCTCATTTTGTTTGTGATGCTAGGGTGCTTGTTAAGCCTTACAAGGAGAAAGGGAAAGTCCCGGATAGATACAGGTTTGCCGCCTTCAAAGTACTGGTATTTCACTTATCTTAATTTCTGCTAGTAGTGTATGTGCTTACAATTTGTAGTGCTTGCAGGAATCTGCTACCACTGAATAGAGGGGATCTTTTCATGTGCAATAGTCCAACAGGGCTGGGTCCAAGAGACCCTTTTGATAATCAGACTACTGGTAAGCAAATCTTCATTATTTATCACTGATCTCATCTCTTTCCCCACATATGACTTTCATGATGTGTGATCTACTTTTTTCTTCAGGGCCCGGAATGTTAAGTAACCAAGATATTCTCTGGAGGAGGAAACTTGAAGAGCATGCTGATCTTCAGCAGGCCATAGAAATTCAAAGCCAAAGACTGATGGGTATGCGATTACTGGATGCTAATGGAAAACATCATCAGAGAGCATTTTCAATGGGTGGCATGGCTATTCCAGCCCTAACCCATGCTGGTAGTTACCTTAATAGATCATTTGGCTCTTCATCAGCTTCCAGCAGTCCAGAATCTACTGATGGTATTCTTTTTGCTGTAGTGGTGTCTCCTTTAACAATTTGATTATATCGGAACTCTGAATCAGCTTATTCTTTTACAGGCAACTTTTATAGCCCCCAAAATGGAACTCCCCCAAGTTATGATCCGGAAATGCACTTATTGAATCAGCTTTCTGTTGGTGAAAGCCAGGAGGGGATACAAACTTACAAACTGGCAATTTTAATGCTACAGGCAAGGATTTCTCTTTGGTTGCTAAAACTAGAGATTTGCAACAGAGGTGAGTGGCTTTTCTTTTTCAACTGAAACATTTTATGCTGTTTATGCTTACATCTTATATGACTAATGAGGTTCAAACATTGGTTAATTGAACTTACCCATGTCTATGAAATTGTTGTTACAATCTTAATTTTGATAAACATCAACTTGACAGTGTCAATCCGGAGCATTATCTTCCTGAGAGCCCCTTTGCATCCTCTGGAGAAGTAGCAGTCCAGACCACAGCTCACACTGAATCTAGTAATGAGATTGAGAAAAACACCATTCCAGGTTCTTCTATCCCAACTGCATATCCTGCTTCTAAAAATTTGACCCGGTCAACATTCAATCCAGCTGCTTCAACTTTAGAAATGGCTAAATCATGCTACCTACAACTGCCAAGGTATTTTTCTGGCTTTCAATGGTTTTCCTTTCTTTAAAAATATGCAATGGTATCTGAATAATGTGAACCTTATGGATTCCTAGGCTTTCTGCTAGTCATGGTGCCATTGAAATGTAGTTCTACCATCCATAAATTGGTGAACTCCTCATCTAGGTAGGTGATTCCTCATTGATCAAGTCATCCTGCCTTGCAGTCAGCTGTTCACCACCATTAAATCTGCTTCAATTTTGCAGTAAAAGTACAGTTAACATCATCAGTGACTGTTCAAAGGTCATCAAAGCCCTCAACCCAATCCCTAGTACTTACCACCACACATGAAGACATAAAAAGCCAGTTGTATTTTCCATCAACAGGGCATGTATAAACATGTTTATCAGTTTAGTTTTAGTCTACCTCTACTATTAGCTTGAAGGAGTGGAGAGAACCACAGGAAAGGAATACATAAATTGAAGTGAAATCTAGGAAAGCAATCTAGCATTCCAAATAGGTAAAAAAGCAGTGAGTTTTTATTCTCATTTCTAGTTCACATGGAAAGCTTGTCTTCTTTTGTTCAGCTGTGGCAAGTTTCTTAACAAAAGTGTATGTATAGATCATAAATGAAAGCTCAGTGGTATCAAACAATGTATATTGTTTTGAACTTGTCTGTTCGCAAGGCTTAGGAGGCAACACAAAATATTGAAAGAAGCTGGTGTTGTATTGGGATATGGTAATTGGTATGACACTTAATATTGTCTTATATGAGAACTCAAGTAGAGTTGCTTTCAATGAGGTTATCAAGTTAAAAAATGCAAGTGGGATTAGTGATATGATATTCAAATTGTTATTGATTTTTTGATTGAAGGAGAGTACATAGAAAATGAAGTATTGGGGTCAATATGGAAAGGACATGATTGATGGGGCTGGGGGGCAGCATGTGACCTTGTTTTTATCAATAATGCTCTATCTGACATGTCAGCTCCTTGTTTTTTAAATTTGGAGATTCGAAAATGTGACGTTGGAAAGCGCCTTACAACATCCAACCACTATTAGTACCAGCATCAGGCTTTAGTAGTTTAGTCATCATGTGATGTCGCCGTTCGGTGATATAAGTAATATAATGATTATAATCCCTTCCGTCGTTAAGTAGGGATGTCCAATAGGCCGGGCCGGCCCAAGCCCTAAATCGCAAGGTCCGAGCCCGGCCTAGCCCTAAATAATCGGGCCTTTTAAAAATTTCGGGCCGGGCCGGACCTCGTTAAAATCGTCAAGCCCACGGGTTTTTTAAGGCCCTTTGACTTTCGGGGTTTGACCGGGTTTGACCGAACCTAATTTCAAATTTTAATTTATTTTTTAATTTTAATTAATTCGAAACACATAATTTAAACCAATTTAATTATAATTATTTTTATAACATTAGTTTTAAATAATATGTTGAACGAATAGTATATATTTTGAATTTAAATGTAATATAATGAACTTAAATAATTTTATACGTTTAGAATAGATATAAAATATTTGTATATCGTTGTACATTCTCTTAATGAGTTAATGTTATATAAACGATATAAATATCATATACATTAAACTTGAAAATAATATACTTATTTAAAATTTATTTTTTTTTGATCGGGTTTTTTCGGACCTGACATCTGGCCGGGCTTTTCGGGCTTCGGAATTCAAGCCCTAGACCGGCCCGGAGCTTTCGGGCTCGGGCTTTTTTCGGCCTTGGGTGCGGGCCGGGCCGGGCTTGGACCGGGTCAGGCCTTAGGGTTTTTTAGGGCTTTAGGACTTTCGGGCCCGATGGACATCCCTATCGTTAAGGGACAAAATTGTCATTCATTTTGCTGTCCAAAAATTGGTCGCTGGGTATTTTGAAAATTTTCAAAAATTTACCAAACTACCCTTGAGACCACAAAATTCCAATGGGCCTCAATATGCACAGACCTGTGCATCTGCAATTTTCTTTTTCCATACACTTTTTTTAAAAAACTTTTTATTCTATTGTAAACTAATGTAACGCATGTGAAAATATGAAATGGTGCAGAGCATTACTGTACCGTATCTCATTAGTCTTTGAAAGGAATCTGAATCTACTGAGCTGTGACATCTCTATGATACAGAAGGTGAATCGAAGAATATGGTTCTTTGTCAATTCTGTAACTAATGGGAGCATACAATGTCTCAAGTGTTTTGCATGAGCTGCTGCCCTGGGAAACTGGCCTACACATGCACGCTCAGTTAGATCACGATTCAAATAACAACTATTCTTCCATGACCGGTGGTGAGAGTGGAGGAACCGCCGCTTCTGTATGAGACGGTGATTTTGACTCTGATAATTCCAATGCCCTTCTGGCAGTAGCGTGTGAAATTCCTATCCTCCTGGATGAAATGCCTCTGGTAGAGTTACTCACCACAGATGATAGGAATTTGTCTTTATGTTCTTTTGTTTGTGATGCTGCTAAAGCTTTTGTGAAGACATCTGCCTTTCTTAAGCTTTCTATAATAGCCTGAAATAATGAATTTCAAGGAGCATTGTAAAAGCCATTAACATCAATAAATACCCATATTCGAATCAGGAACATCATAACAAGAAAAGGTGAAAACCTATGAAAGGAATGTGTGCACGTCCATATTTTGGCAATGAATGTAAACATATGACTTGACCAGTCTAGCATAGGAGAACCAAAGTTGCAAGCTAGCCATAATATTACGTTAAACATTTGATCGTAAATTGTGGACTAGGGATGGAACAAAAAAAGCTAAACTTATGTACGTGACTAGGGGTTTTAAGTGGACATAAGCTGATAACTATACCCGTCATTTTACTCAATGAAATATCCCACATCCTAAATAAGTATTTGATTATCTCATTATGCAGCAACAATAACATATATTTACAGCCAATAACTTTGCGACAACACTTACCATTGGGGCATATATGCGAGTTAATATACCCTTCCTTAAAAGTTTGTTCTTTAGTTTTTTTTCAGTCCAGACAACATGTTCCTGATACCTAAAATAAAATCATATTGTTATTTCTACAGCCTTTCTGCAATAGAATATTGTCCATTATAGCCACACTATAGAAACCTGTAGAAGGCCATTTATGATCATCAAGAACTTACCAACTCAACATTTCTTCTTCCGTAGCAGTTGATGCAATAATGAAAGCCTGGAATGTGTCATTCATTTCAATATCGAAACAAATGTATACATGGAGGTGTAGACAGAAAAGAACTAAACAAATGACATAAAAATCAACAGCGGAAGGAAAATAGAATCGAAAATCAGTTTAACATTACCAAATGAAAGGAATATAATAAAGAAGCGGAAAATTAAGTTACTTTTAGTATTTTTACAGTAAGAAAGGCACATAACTGAAACACAGAGTACATGATATCAACTCCGCAATAATCAAAATGTAATTGGTGATATTTATTAAATGAGAAAAGCATCATCTACTTAGCTGTCAATTTCCACCTCTGACATTCAAAGTTTAGTGGCCTAATTATCACAATCTGAATCAAGAGAATAACCTTATTTGTTTCTGATGTTCTTTTTTATTTCCCTTCCTTTCCTTTTCTTTAAATTAATTTTATAATTGAAATGAAACATAATTTCCTCTTGTATATTCATTTGAAATGTAACAAAGAGAACCAAAAAATTCACATGTAATTAGTTAAAGCATAATCTAATAGAGTCGGACTTCAAAAAAATATACTCAAATATGAAGAATGTAAAATTGCCGAGTGCTTAGCCATTAAGAGGACACGTTAGAGAGTGAAATAAATTTTTACTCACAGATCTGTCAAATTCCAGCATGAAGCATCTTTTCACATCTTCCTTTGTAGGTTTGCAGCCACAACGATCTCGCCGAGATGTCAAGTCCGAAAATTTGGCATAAGTGTAATGTAGAACAGCAGCTTCGTCCAACTTGATCTCCCTGTAAGGAACAAGTGTAGCTTAGCAAACTTATTTTCCGTTACAGTTGCATATATTATATTGCAAAGCTCCTACTGCTTTTTCATTTTCATTCTCATCCACATCATAAATCTTTTACCTAGGAGTACATTGTTAGTCTTTAGCTTAGCTTAGTTAGTCATGTTAAAGGACGTCCAACAAAGAGTTGTTGAAGCCAATAAAAGAATCAAAATAAGGTATGCCGTACTTGGGTGTTTTCATATAGTTATGCCATCTGTGTGCTCCGTTAGGACGTAAGTGATCTTGAATCCGAGCCGCTGATTTTCCATTTCCATAAGTCAAAAAATAATTGGGGTTTCCACGAGTTGCTTCCTTATACATGCCAAAATACGTGTCTTTGGGAAGATGGTCATAGTTCCTCTTGAACAAGGAGACCTATTTAGCGAAGTAACAAATATAATGAGCAGTATAATGTTACTGATGATAAGCGCACAAATTTCAGAGAAGTTTAAGTGTTACTAATGATTTCTGATTGAAATGTTGCATCAATTTAGGAGAAATTCATATTGCATGATTGTGTTTTAGATCAGTTTATGCTAAAATATGGACTGTGTTCGAGAATGGGTCGGAAATAAAGATAACAAGGACATAGACTTACCTCACTGAAAGGTTCCTTGATATCAACTCGTTCAACACTACTTTCCTGAAAGATTAAAGCAAAATGTTGACTAAAATTTCAGAAACAGCTATCTATCTATAAATATAAAAAACTAAAGGTGGTGATTATTTTGTTACGCGTCCGATCATCAACAATTATCCAGCAAGCATCATCCCCATACACAGACTTAAAAGTTAAGATGAAGTACTAAGCATACATAATTAGGAAATATGACCACATCCACATCTCCAGGCACTTCACGCAGCAATTGCCTCAAAGAATACTCTCGTGAACCTGCCGGGTGAATTAGCTCGTCAGTATCCAGATGAATGATCCAATCCAGGAAGCATCCTGTAAATAGCCAATGAAGAAATAACAGTCAACACATATTCTCAACACAGCTAAAAGGCGTAAACCCCCACTGCTCTTACCCTTGCCATTACAATAGCCATCTCCATATTGAGTGATTGTTTGACAAATAATTCATAATTACATGGCTTATAAAAGAAACTTGACAGCCATGTCTCATTCCATATGCGACTGTAATACAACACAAAACACAATAGACAAGAATCAGATTTTGAATAATACACAAACACAACGACCCAAATATAATCTCACGACTAACAAACTCCCTTACCTCTTAGCTTGCTTCTCTTCTAACTCCCTTGTTCTATATATTACTTTCACCCCCTATAAACCAGTAACAATCACGGTAGTATATTAACAAAACTGAGCACGAACGAGATAAAAAACAACGAATCAAACAGCATACATATATAACAAACAATAAACAGTAAGAACATACACGAATAGATTCAAGCACATTAGATACAGCAGGCAATGCAGCCTTTCCTTCAACAAAAAGAATGAAAGTCGAAACACCAATAACTTTATGGTAATACATCCACGGCAGTATCTGCTCCAACCCTGCCGAAGTACTCGTCGTCACACATATCTGCATTAACCAATCAATCACTAACAGTTAAACAAAAACGCATAAAAACTGAAGAAAATGCAGAAAGGAGAGGGACCTTAGGACTGAGATTGGAATCAAGATCAAAGTCCCAATAAGGAAACGCAGGGGCGGAAGAACGGAGGAGCGCGGTACTGGAGCAGTCGGATGATGAGGAAGGCGTACGAGAGTGGCGAGAGTTAAACATGCCGTCAAACTTAGAAGCGGAGGGATCGATGAAGACGCTGCCGCCGCGCCATTGGAGGAGGAAAGCGAGGAGAGCGAGAGTGAGTGGTAGGAGGGTGAGGAGGACGAGAAGCTTCGAGGCGTTTGAAGCGTGACGACTCGGCATCATATAAACCGGATCTGAACGTCGTCGTAGTGCGGAATAAGCATGAATTGTTTGCTTGAGATTGAAGTTGGGAGTTTGAATAAATGGCGAGCGTAGTCGTCGTCGCTTGTTTCGGGTGGTGGTGCTGGTCGTCGTCGATTTAAAACCTCCGATTAGAATTATTAATTGTAATTTAATTACAGTTTATTGCTAATCTCTTTCGAATTACTCTCTCTGTCCCATAATTTATGTCTCATTTGGTTCTTTGCACGGTTTTTAAAGAATGGAAAAAAATAATTAAAAAAGATAGTTGTGTGATAAGAAAAGAGAAAAAGTGATTTGATAGATAATAAGTGGTAAAAAACGAAGAGAGAGGAGAAATATGTGGTGGAAAACTAAAGACACATGTTCATTTATGATAAATTTTAGAAATGGGAAGATGATTTTGGGACACCCAAAAATGAAATGAGACATTAATAATGGGACGGAGGGAGTAAAACTGAAGAAAAATAAACGCCAGAAATTGATTTATTGGTTAATGTGAACTGGATTTTTTTATGCAAAATTGAGATTTGTTTTTTGTAAGTATTAAATTAAATCGTACATTTGTCGAGGCAATGCTAAGTTGCTAATATTGAAAAATAAGATATTTTTATGAACTTAATATCTTTCTAATGAAAAGTATTTTAATTTGCAATTTTTCAAGAATATTTTGAAACTTGCGATAGGCTATTTTAAATATTGATTTTATATTTGCTTGAAATTGTGAACAGTTGTTTATTCATCTTTTTAAGCCACTAATTCATCACTAAAGTTTAACTATTTATAACTCATAAAAACACCTCCCGTTTGTAGTAATCAATACTTTTGGGGCAAGTTTGATATTAACAAAAAACAAGGGACATGAATTTTAAGGTTGTTGTTGGCGTGCTTCCAAACGCTGCCTTCCGTGCTTCTCTTCCTCCACCGCTGCGTCCGACTCCGATGCTAACAGTTTGCAGCTCTCGCACGCAGCCGGGCTGTTAATGCTCTTCCGCCACATCCCCGTCGTTTTCCATGTCTTCAATCTATGCATCAAAATCTCTATGCACTTTACCTTCTTTTAGGATTTTTCAAACCCTAGAATTTCCTCAATTCTCTTCTCACCCCTTTTATCCTTGTTCCTCAATCTGCTAAGCATACATAATGCCCGATTCCAAGGTTTGTTTTTCTTTTATTTGTTAAAGTATTGTTGTGTTGTCTTTTTGGGTTTGCTTGAATGGTTGTTGTTCTATTGAGTAGTAATATGTCTGTAAAATTGATGTGGGGTGTAAGGTTAAGTGTTTACTCATGTTTACATATAGAAAAAAATTAGGGATTTTGTTTTGATTGTTAGGGATTATCAATGTAGTTGTGTTTTATGAGTTATAAAAGTGTGAGGATAAGGAATAGCCAGTAGATGTGATGGCGAGTTCTTCAGGTCTCAGTGACTTTGTTTTACATAGGGAATGTGAGGGCACTGGTGTAATGGGTTTTGGTTGAGAAGTCTGTTGATTTTATGTTTGATTAGGCTTGTGTTGTATCTGTTTTGAAAATGCATTTCTTCTTATTGAATTTTTCTTCTATAGGTGTTGGTATTTGGGTCGTTCACTGAAGATGAGACTAGGTCCTTGTTAAGCCAGTCATCTGCGAGTTCAAAGAAACAAGCACAAAAATCTGTGTCTGAGGCTAATGTAGTTGCAGTTAGTGGTCAACCTAGAGTAGAACTAAACTTCGGGAGAGGGATTCCACCCGTGTCTGTATTGCAGAAGAAAGAGAATGGAATAGCTAAAGTTGAGACTTTGTTTGACAAATCAACGAAAGTTTCCAAACCTATAAAGGAAAATGGAAGCATACCCAGCCCTTTTGTTAGTAATGGTCTAAAATCACCGATTACTAGTCGTGTTGGAAAAGTTGTCTCCAATGCAGTTAAAGATGGATACCTTCCTAACAATCAGTTCTCAAAACTGAATGTGAATGGTATTGAGAATGAAAACGATAGATACAAATTAGCAAATGGTGCTGCGGAAAAATCAACATTGCTTGTTAGTTCTAAAGATTCCCAGCTGAAGGGTTTATCTAAGCCTGTCACAGATAATTGTTTCCTGTTGCCTCGGGGGTTGATCAACTCAGGAAATCTCTGCTTTCTCAATGCAACTCTCCAAGCACTTCTCTCCTGCCCCCCATTTTTTCTGCTCCTGCAAGAGTTGAAGACAAGAGATGTTCCAAAGGTATTATTAAATGCATTCCTGAAACTTTTGTAAGAAAGGGCTAGGCTTTTTACTGTTATCTAATTAATTACTGTCTTTTTTATTATAGGATGCGTGTCCAACAATCACTGCATTCATCCAGTTTGTGTCTGACTTTGTAATTCATAAAACTGTAAGTACAACAAAGAGGAGTTCTACCGTTGTTGAAACAGCTGCTCCCTTTTCCCCTTCCATGTTTGAGGAAGTGCTCAGGAATTTTACTCCAGATATTCCGAGTGGTCTAATTGGAAGACCCAGGTATGCCGTTGCAACACCACATTATTTTGCAAAGTGATTCTTTTTGTTTCATTTTATCCAAATGGAAAGTGCATTTTCTCAAATTTTGACACTTCCCGATATCTTATACATGTTAATAGTATATTAACTTCTAAAGATAAGAAAGCATATCAATTTTTGCAAAGGAAGCGTACTAATCGGATTGAAAATGCAGTGTTAGGTTCCACAGCATGAAAAACTCATGATTATAGATTCTGGTTGTGAAACTGCTAGTTTATTGGGAAAACTTGCCTTGCTTCTTTTCCCACGAGTCTGTAGTAGCCTTTTTGCCAAAATGGTTATGCTGTTGTTTGTTTAATTAAGAACTGTACAGTACACTGCCCGCAGCTTATGAATTACTAAACGGTGGTTGTTTGCCTCGCATGTATTCATTAGGCAAGAAGATGCTCAGGAGTTTTTAAGCTTTGTCATGGATCAAATGCACAATGAATTGTTAAAGATTGGAGGGCTGACATCGACCTCTGATTGTAACCTCTTGAAGTTTTCTTCGACTGAGGAGGATGAATGGGAGACAGTAGGTCCCAAGAACAAATCTGCAGTAACTAGAACTCAAAGCTTTGTACCTTCGGAGTTGAGTGCTATTTTTGGAGGAGAATTAATAAGCACTGTGAAGGCTAGAGGTAAATATATTATCCCCATTAAAGGAGCTGAGATATTTCTCCATGTGTAAACAGTTTCACATTATTGTAATTTATATGATGCCATATAAATGTTTTTAGTGTCACCCAATATTTTCATTGGTCATTCTTTGGTCATGTAATAAATTAATGTTCTTGATTAGCCGTTTATACTGGTTTTAGTTAATGTATTGATATGGCTGTGTATATGAGATCTCATTTAAAGTTTGTATGTGCTTAATCTATCAATATTGTATCACATGTTTGATCGACAAGAACATGTATGTATACCTTGTCCACCTGGTTGTTGGATCCGTTAATTGACAGTGTACAGGTAGAGTTACAGTTACTGCAAAGTGCTTGCTTGTAATTTTCTGTTTGCTTATTCTCATTGTTTTTACATGGAGCAGGAAACAAGGCATCTGCCACTGTTCAGCCGTACCTGTTGCTTCACCTTGATATCTTTCCTGATGCTGTTCAATCTGTTGAAGATGCACTCCACATGTATTCTGTACCAGAAACTCTCGAGGGGTATCGTGCTCCAGTCACTGGAAAGGTATTGTCTGTGCACTCAATTTGCAAAATTGCATGACATCATGATTTGCACTAAATTAATGCATTATGATCGTTACAATCATTTATTCATGATATGTTAATCTCTGTATGGTGTCATTTTAGGCTGGAGTTGTGACTGCAATGAAATCAGTGCAGATAAAGACACTGTCCAAAATCATGATATTGCACCTGATGCGTTTCAGCTATGGAAGTGAAGGGATCACCAAATTGCATAAACCTGTTCGTTTTCCTCTGGAATTGGTACTGAACAGGGAGTTGGTTGTTCCATCATCTACTGAGGTGATGATCTTATTTCTGTAGTTGACATTCCTAAACTACTTGGTTATATTAAGCATTACGTCCTGCTTGAAGTGACTTTATAAATAGAGAAACTAATGCATCACCAAAGAATTTTGAGCTACACTTAGCTAGTAAGGCAATAATAATAATTAACACATCGCTGTTGTTCCTGTACGACGAGTTTAAAATATCAACAAAACTGTTGCGTACCGAGTGAAAGTGAATAGTTGCTCTATCTGTATAGGGTACACACATTATGTGGCTTGTTGTTTGAAACTTACTGCATATTTTTGGGTAACCACTAGTTGTCAATAAACTTATATAAAAAATTGGTTTCATGTCTGCAGGGAAGAAAATATGAACTTGTGGCTACCATTACCCACCATGGAAGGGATCCATCAAAAGGTCATTACACTACAGATGCCCGTCATCCTAGTGGTCAATGGTTGCACTATGATGATGCTTCAGTTACCGGTATTGGTATAAACAGGGTGTTGCATGATCAAGCATATGTTCTCTTCTACAAGCAAGTGTAAGTGCAGTAAACCAGCAGCACACTGTTTAAATTTTGGCCCTCCTGTCCGGCTTGAGGTAGGATTCGTGTAAGTTATGAGACTGCAATCTAACCGGTCAGAATCATCAGTTAATCAGTGTTTCAAGAGATTGTGCAAGGATGGTTAATGAACCTGTTTTCCAACTGGCTGTAAACACTGATCATGTGAAATAGCTATGTGAAGATTGTACCTTGTGACTATTGAAGAAAGTCATGTCACCATCTGTTACTTCTTTTTAGATATATTAAAGTGGCTTATTATTTAAGGCAACATTGCTCCAAAAATCCTACAAACAATTGTTCAAACAACAATCTTTTGAATACTTTTATTCTATAAGTATCTGAGTCTTGTGTATATTTCAAAAAACAAAATGACCTGAAAGACAGCCACACCTGCAGCAGACTGCTTCAAATGCTGGCATTCTTAAAAATGGTAGACAATTTTGAAGACTTCTTAGGAACCCACCAGACTCTCATTGTTCTATCTAAACTTCCACTGTATAGCATCACTCCATTACCAACACTATGCTGTGATGCTTGCAAGCACTTCACTGGGCCTTCATGCCCATTCATCACTCCAACTTTCCTCAACCCTTTTGAGGACTTCTCTTCTATTTTCCATACAACTATGCTCTTATCAGCAGAGCCACTGCATAACAAGTCATCAACAATCAAGCACAAACAAAGAACAGCCATTTGATGTGCTCTAACTTTACACACTAACTTCCAGCTACTAAAATCTTCACCATTTGCTTCCCAACCCATCACATATCCATCAGACCCACCCCCAAAAACCATCATTCCATTATTGGAAACCACCACAGAATTGAATGAAACATCTTTATGTCCCTCCAAAATACCCTTCAAAACATGTCTATTACTTTTATCCTTCCCCCAAGCTTTGATCTTTCCATCAGCTGAAGATGAGTACACAATGCCTTTACTAGCGGCAAGCGCGCTAATAGCGTCATCATGCGCTTTTATAGACTCTAAGCATTTCAAATCTGACAATCTCCAAACCTTCATAGTCTTATCCCAAGAACCTGAATAAATCAAACCATTATGCACAGCCAAACTTGATATACTATCAGCATGCTCAATCCACAGCTGCCGATGGCTACGTCTAGTCGGTACATAATTACTTTGTTTCATAAATGTGCCTAAATAGTCTTTGTGGTAGGCAAAGTGTCAACAAGCCTTAACACATTCTCAGACCTTTGTGACACTTTCCACACTCTAATCATACTATCTTGATGAGCTGTAAACACCTTATTCCCAACGGCCACCAGCGCCTTGACTGACCCTTCCCCTTCGCCAAATCTTGTAAACTGCTTCAAATCAGGCTGTTGCCATACAATCACATCTTTACCTTGTGAAGCACTCAACACAAACTCACCACATAAAGCTATGCAAGAAACTGATCCAACATGGTCAGAAAGAACTGCTAAAGATTTGTAACCAAACCCATCAACCGAATCGGTTGAACAACTCTTGCATCTGACAATGTTTTCAAATCTTTTGGATTCACTTGGGTTCTCATCAAAACAGCTGCTGTAACTACTGCTACTGCTGCTGCAGCTGTTACTGCTATTTCTGTTAATATCTGGCTCACATAGTAACCGAGTTTTTGCTAAGAAATCGTCGCATAAATCTGGATTCTTGACGCTGGACAGGGGAGGAATGACAAGAGGGGCTGACATGGTAGTCCTCAATTTTGTTGAGGAGAGAAGTGCAAGAAATCAAGAAAGAACGTTGTTGTAGCAATGAGAAGTGTAAGTTTAAGTATTTATTAGATATGGTCATGGCTGTGGAGCCGATGAAAGGAGGTGCCTACCAAGCCAGCCAAGCAGATCATGGACTTCTTGCTGTAAACATTTATCAAGTCTTTTCAGTTTTTTGTTCTTGAAAAATGGTTACATATATTACATTCACATCTAATGACTAGTTTTTTACCTAAAAACAAGAATCTTGACACAATATGAGACGAACTTTGTGACATTTTTGAGCTAGAAAATACAAATATCAAAGGAATACTTCGTATATAATCGATGATTATGACGGTGTTCGTAATAATACATCAGGAAGACTTTGGTGTGCAGCTGCTGGTGATATGATGTTGGAAGGACCACTGCAACTAAAAGTTGTAAACATCAACATATGTGATTTTCTTTACTGGTTGGAATTAGTGGCCAAGACTAATTAAGGCCATATATGTGATCATTTTAGTTAAGTGCCTGTGCCTTTGATGGTAAACTGATTGAATTAGTCGGCAAAGAGAACAACTGCAGGGCCCCGAGTTCTCAGGACCTCATAATATCAGCAAAGCCTCAGCACTAGAAAAAGATATCTGAAACTTGCAACACTTTCACACTATACAAAAGAAAACCTTAATGCGAAAGTATCTGTCATCCTCATAACTCATTAGTATCTTCACTTCCACTCAATGACGTTGTTTTTCAGTAGCTCCTTCATATGGTTAGAGATTTGAAACAGATTGTTGTGAAGTTCTTAGGTCAGTTATGACCCGAGTTCTTTTGTCATTGGTTCACTTTCAGTTTCAGACATGCAGTGTGCTTCACTTTAGCCCTTTTACTAGTATTTCTGTTTTCATTCACTAGTATGTAGTATCTAGTTCACCCTCTACTTCCATGTTCATCCTGATCATGAAGATGGTACATTGAGCAAAGAGCACTTATGACCTACATGCTACAAATCACAAATGCATATATCTAGCTGGCTCATCAATTTTTTATTATTTTTGTTAAAAATCGATCGTTATTAATATCAACCATTAAATTGATAGTTAAAAAAATCAATTTTGAATAATTAATTAATTTAGGAACACTAAGGGGCCATTGGAGTATTTAGCAACTCCAAAGCCATTATTGAAAAATTGAAATTCCCAATAGCCATTAAAGTTATGTCTTTAATTTCCTTCAGTTTCTAATTCCCTCAAAACCTCTCTCATTCTCTCTCCTCACACACACTTCTCAAAGCATCAACCAGTCCATTTCCATTCTCCGATTCTCAACTCCCGCAGCGCCTCCCAACCTCTTCCGCCATCTACGCCTTTCCATTTACTACCCAAGTCTCAGTCTTTTTTTCGTATCAGTCCTTCACCGTCTCGGATCTCGACTCCTTCCTCACCGGATCGGCGCTGTGCACCGATCTGTGGTATGATTCACTCTATATACTCTCAAAACTCAACCTTTTCTTTCTTTTAATTTTCTGTAATTTTTTGTGTGAAAATGATCTCTGAGTTCTGATTTGGTTAAATGAATTGACTTTTTGCATTTTCAAAACATTGATGTAGATAGTAGTGCTTGAGATGTATGTTTTGTTTCCCTGATCTGAGTTATACTTTTTTTTAATTAGATCTTTTAAATCTCGTCTTGTCGATTTTTATATTACATTCTTGCTGGCATTTCATGTGTAATATTAGGAAGTCTATTGCACTAGATTGTTAGATCTGGTTTAGTTAGTTGTTCTGGACCTTCATTGCATTCTTACTTTGTTATTGATAGTATTGTTAATTGTTTATTTGTAGTCTACGAAGATCTAGCTGATTTACTGTCAGTCGGAACTTAGTTGAGGTCAAGCTCGAGGTGTACCAAGGACGAGGAAATGACAAAACTAACTGTTGCAACTGAACCTTTTGGTCCCAGCTTACTTGAGCTTGCTGCTAACAATGATATTGATGGTTTTATGAAAGTATTGGAGCAAGATGCATCTTTGGTTAACATAATTGCGCCGTGGTATGGACGCAGAAAGAAAGGTTCTAAGCAGGTAGTGCTTGAAGATACAACGCCATTGATGGTTGCGGCTACTTATGGTAGTTTAGATGTACTGAAGATGATTCTTAGCCAGTCTAAAGTGGATGTTAATGTGGCTTTGGGACCCAACAAGACTACTGCCCTTCACTGTGCTGCTTCCAGTGGTGTTGTTAACGTTTTGGAAATTGTTGAAGCGCTTCTGTTTGCAGGTGCAGATCCAAATATTCTTGATAACAATGGTGATCGTCCTGTTGATGTCATTGCTGTTCCTCCAAAGCAACTAAGAATCAGAGCTTCTCTTGAAAGACTTCTTCAACCTGACCAGCTTCCCTGTGAACATAACTTGGATCTATCAGCCAATACCTCAAGTATGAGCTCACCATTGCTGTCTTCATCACCCGAAAATGGATCTCCAACGTCCTTGTCTGATTCTACGTCTTCTCCTGTCACCCGAAAATCAAGTGATCTCCCTGTTATTGCGAATGAGAAGAGGGAGTACCCTATTGATCCTTCTATTCCAGATATTAAAAACAGTATTTATTCAACTGATGAGTTCCGTATGTATTCATTCAAGATCCGACCTTGCTCTCGAGCCTACTCTCATGATTGGACAGAATGTCCCTTTGCACATCCAAGTGAAAACGCACGCAGAAGAGATCCAAGGAAATATCACTATAGCTGCGAGCCATGCCCCGATTTCCAAAAGGGTGCTTGCAGGCGTGGAGATTTGTGTGAGTATGCTCATGGGGTATTTGAATGCTGGCTTCATCCAGCTCAATATCGCACTCGTCTATGCAAGGATGGTACTAGTTGTACAAGAAGAGTTTGCTTTTTTGCTCATGTTCCCGAGGAGCTTCGACCTTTGTATGCATCCACCGGATCTGCGGTCCCATCTCCCAGGTCATCAACTGCATTCAATCGTCTACCTGGTTCACCATCATCTCTCGCCGGAGTGTCATCATCACCATTTGGCCAACCATTGTCTCCGTCCACTATTGGAATACCACATTCATCAACTGTTGCTTGGCCCCAACAGAATTCCCCCGCCCTTCATCTACCAGGAAGCAACATTCAATCAAGTCGCTTGAGAGCATCTCTTAATGCCAGAGATTTACCAACAAGGGATCTAAATGTTCTGGTAGAACGTGATGTTCAGCAGCGTTTATTGGATGAGATGAATTATTATTCACCATCCCGCACTAATTATGATATTTTTTCTCATTCTCCCCATTCAAAGTCACTGACACCCTCTAACCTCGAGAATTTATTCTCTGCTGAAGTTTATTCACCCAGGTTCTCGGACCAAGCTGCTTTTGGTGGGTATTCACCATCTCATAAGCCGAATCTGATCAGCCAATTCCACCAGCAGCAACAAACTATGCTATCACCCATCAATACTGGCATGCACTCTCCAAAAAATGTGGAGCATTCCTTGTTGCAAGCTTCCTTTGGTGTTGGATCACCTGGAAGAATGTCACCTAGAAATGTTGAACAACTTTCCCCAGCAGGTACGCGTCTCTCTGTGTTTGCTCAGCATGGCACTCAGAGTCCGCAACATCGCAGCATCAGTTCACGTGAACTTGGATCTGGAAAGATCCCTTTTTGTGGGGGATCTCCAAGTAATCCATGGTCTAATTCAGGGCACTATAATGGGAAGGTAGACTGGTCAGTACCAGAAGATGAGATGCACAGGAGAAAAAGATCGCCATTCATTGAGCTCAACAACAACGGTGAGGAGCCAGATCTATCTTGGGTTCAGTCTCTGGTCACAGAATCACCCCCTGAAGTGAATGGTGGGCCAAAATCTCCCTTCAGTACTGCTGCTGCAGTTTCTGGTGAGGGTACTAATCCAAATATTCGAATTGACTCAACAGACTCAGTTTTAGGAGCTTGGCTTGAGCAGATGCATTTGGATCAGCGTGTAGACTGTAGCATAACAAAGTAATGGGTACATGATTAATCAACTGATATAGGGAAAGATAAGAAAGTGCAATTTAGTTTCTCATTTCTGCCTCGGATTTTGGTGGGATTGAAGTTCTGATTCAAAGTTTTAACTGCTATTTTGTGCATAACCATCTCAAAGGGGAAGCACAGGAGCTGCACTCTGGTTTCTAATGGTAATGTTTTCCAAGTCAGAATTGTATTTATATTATTTATCCATTTATTTCCTTAGTTCAAATATTCCAAACAGTGAAAATTAGAACAGATGCTTCTGTTAAACTCTGCTGTTTATTTATTAAAATTAATCATATAATTTTCTATAGTATCTGAGTTTCAATTTTAGTATGCACATTGCAGAACTAAGGTATGGTCAGATTGGGATGGAGAAGTGTCATTCTGATTCTGTCATGTGATGGTTAAGGTTTCACTTTCATTTGTGTTCATTCATCTTCTACCTCTAAACTTCCCTTGCCCGTTATCCCCCATTCCATGAATTTAAGATCAGATGACTCTGCTTATTGGTTGAACATGAAGCATTACGTAAAACAGAAGATACCAATTAGCTCAGGAATGGCATTGAATATTGAAGGAATACAAATGCATCACTACATATATATTTCCATATCAAAAATAAAATATATTTCTCAAGCTAATATTCTGCTGTCTGAATCTGCGAGGAAGACGATGATATCCCTCTAAGGAAACGCCAAGGTCCTGTTCCTGTCCCCATCCTGAACAATAATACCAAAATCTCAAACTCACTATAAGGACTAGCTTAGTGGCCGTGAAAGTTGTATGATTTTTATTTATGTAATTTACCTCCAAACACCTGCAAATGTGCGGAGGGCCATGTATATGGTCAGAGCAATCCACAGCCCAACAAATCCATAGCTGTTGGACAATAGAAACAGGCATGTTATGCTACCTGCTGCAACCACAACCTGAAAAACACAAACATTTTTTTCAGACAAGAAACAAAACAGTTAAAATGAGACAGCTGACTTAAGTAAGAGAATCTTACCATCGAGTATGCTGCGTATTTAAAGTCGCAAGCTCCGTAGTTTACCCCGTCGAAAACAAATGCCAAGGAGTTTAGACACTGAGTCCCAGCCACAAACTGCATTACAAAAGAAAGAACACATAAATGCAGTTCATAGTTCAATAGCAAAAAAAAACTGTGTATGCAGATTGAGGCATACCGGAATGCCTAAACTAATGAACTTCAAAACTGCTGCATCAGATGTGAACACTGTTCCACCAAAATGTAGTCCTGCTCCAACAACTGCTGTAAGTCCCAGTCCCAGCACAAATGACATCTGCAATTAGTACCAAAGATCGCTTTGTGTTAGACAGGAAACAGTTCTGCACGAGTTAATGCTAAATGCCATTCACTTTTTTACCTGTAAGACTCTGGTTGCAGCAGCTTTAGCCTTGGAAAAATCTTTCTCCGCAAATGCGCATGCTAAAATTGCCTAAGCATACATGAAATTTATTGAAAAACTTGACAGAATGTTCCTTCAACGTTCAGGACATTTTTGTTACACTCATTATGGTTATATACCTGCCCTGCAACAGCAAGACCATCTGCTAGAAGAGACGATGTGAGCCAAACTTGGAGACATATTTGGAAGGCAGCCATTGGAGTTGGCCCTTGACGAGCAGCCAATGATGCTGCTAATGTTACACAAAATGTCACTGCTATAACCCTTGTCATCAAAAGAATACCTGTTAATGGATACAATACAAATTCTCATTAGCTCAAAAAATTTCGCTAGATAAAACTTCGAAAAAAGTGGAGTTTCTTGTTTCCTACCATTTGACAGAAACCGGCGGTACTGCAAATCCTTAAAGCTAGGAGGCATTAGATCAACTTCCTTCATTAATTTCCACAACAGTATTGCAAAAATCAAGTACCTGCAGAAGAATCCTAATCAGTAAATATGTGAAAAAATCAAGAATATCTAACTTGTAAGTTTGCTCTATTTCTGCATCATCAGAGTATTAATTTTTGTTCTTGAAACCAACTTACTGTGAAAAAACATGTGCTATAGCTGCCCCGGTAACTCCAAGACGACAAACGAAGATTAAAATCGGGTCTAGTATAATGTTGGTCATGTCTCCAGCCACTGCATCAAAAAAGATTATTTGTGTTAAGCTAGTTTTTTAAAGTTATATATGCATGAGAAAATGAGATTTCAATTGGCATCTACCAGTTGCATAAAGGGGAGTTTTAGTATCCTTGAATCCTCTGAATATTCCTTGCAGCGCCAAAGAGAGGAGTACAGCAGGGGCACCGAGTGATCTTAGCCTCAGATATCTCAATGCAAGGGCCATCATTGGTGAACTCTTCACATATAGAATAAATTCAGTCTCTGCGCGAACATTTTAGGCCAATGCACACACACAAATATCTACCGTGTTAAAATAAAAGTGCAAAGATTTAAGGAAAATACTTACAGATTTCACTCCCATTATACTTAAAAGTGGCTGAGCCGCCAAAATCAGTACAATGGTTTGCAGCACGCCAAGAACCGTGCCAAAGAGCATTGCGGTTGAAGCTGAGGGAATATGTCTACGCTCCTTTTCAGAAACTTCATTTTTCTCAGAAGCTCTGAAGTTCTGTTTGCTAGGCTCATTATCTGGAATATAAATCAACAAATGAAAAGCATCAGCATTGTGACAAATTTTCAAATATGTACTTAACTTCCCTTAAAGCATATATCGTCTATATACCTGTTTCAGCATTAGGTCTTCGGACATCTTTAAGCATACCCTTCTCTAAAACTTCTAGCACAGAATCAGCATTTGCCATTTTATCATCATTCAGTTCAAGAGACATTACTTTACATTTATTAGCCTCAGCAGCCACATTCATTTTCTCAATAGTGTCTTCCTCAGCAACAAAAGATGTTGTGATGCTAACAAGTGGATATATAGTGATCCTTGAAGCTTGATTAAAAACAGCTATTGCAACACCAACAGCAGCCAGTTCCACAGCTCCTAGACGGCCAATGAACGCAGTGTCGATGAGAGACGCTACTGGGTCTGCTGCCAATGCCAATGCTGCAGGGAAGGCTATTTGAAGTATCTCGCGCCCTAGCGCATCCATCTTGAAAATGCGGCTAATGCACCATTTTTCATAGTAAGTAAAATATTTGTTGAGAACAAAAGTTACACGTTGAGTTTGTAGAAGTAACTAGTTTTTGCATAAGTTGAAGTACCTTGCTTCATGGAAAAAAACAAGTGGCAGCATCCATCGGGGCTTGGTGGGATGGTCGAGGTCGAAGAGTTGAGACATTATAAATGAAAATCAGCTATGCGGAGCTGAGTTCTACAAACAAGAATGTGAGCAAGTAATATCAAGAAACTAGAGATTGTTGAAGCAGGAGTATGAGGATGTGAGAATGGGGAGCCACACACTCGGACGGTGGAGTTTTTATAACAAAGGTGGTCCGGAACCGGAAGCATGGATGCACTAGAGACGTGTCACTTGAGTGTCAGTTTAATCAATATTCTTTTACAATATTGTAACCTGTAGAAAAAACAGTATATTTGTTGTGAGACAATTTATTAACTGATTTTCATATTAATTTACCAAATCAACTAATGATTTACACCATTCACTTGCGTCCATAATTATGGAAAAAAAGAAAAGCCTTTGGTGTGCAAAGTAGGATGCCACAAATGGCAGTTTGAGACCACATGAACAAGCTTAATATTCTATATGTTTGAGTATCACTATTCACTAGCTAGAAGCCATCCTACTCCCCATCCACTTTGTCTGTTTTAAACCCACCAACATTGGGTTCAAGTCTAATCCTTGTGGACCTTCATTAGTCATCACACAGTCGAAGTCTCAAACACTCATCTTGTACAAGCCAAAATCCACTTCAACCAACTTTGAATTTCCGAGACTCGACGAGATGCGAAACAATGACACACACGCATATAATACAACATATGTTGCAAGCTGATATGGTCAGCACTAGTAGCAGTATTCTAAATGATTGCACGCCACACATACACAAGTATATAAACATGCATGAGTGTTGATCATTTCATTGTTTTTGTTGTTTTAGATTAATATATCACATGCACTAATGTGTAACAAAAGGTGGCACTACTCTGTTAAGGCCACGTACGTCCCTCGTCTAGGTCTAAGTCGAATGATTGAAGAGTGTTTTTTTTATCAACGAATGATTGAAGAGTGTTTTTTTATCAACGAATGATTGAAGAGTGTTAGTTACAAAATTAGGTTTGGTGGTCAAAGTAAGAGTTGTGTTTAGGATGATATCTTATACATTTGATTTTCAGAAATGGCTGCAATTAGCAGCTCCGTCCTAGTTCCGAGTCAGGTCCAAGTAATTTTCGAGACAACTTTATTCTTGTCGGTCCAAGTAATTTTCGGCACAAGTAATTTCGGCCCAAATATGTTTCGGCTTAAGAGAGATTCGGCCCAAGTAATTGTTCGGCAAGAGAAGAGACGAAAGGACAAGTGAGGTTTTTGTTTTGGAAAAAATTATACCAAAAATGGATAAATGCAGTCACAAAGTAATTAAATAGTATTTTAAGATTTCAAATTATTATCTAAGGTGCAATCTGAAAAACAATAATATTAAAAAAATATCAACCAAAAATAATTGAATCCATATCTGCTAATATTTCCAAACATTTTAGTACAACTCTCCTACCCACCATCTCTTTCTCTAATTAAATATCTAAAACAGGATTCATGTCTATCTTCTTTTTTCTTATTCACTCTTTGTCCATCCTCTGTTCATATGTAAAACCATATCAGACCAAGTCAATGTCATAAAACACAATCCTAAATCCAATTCAGGCAATGTTGGAGTTGTTTTTCGCCGTGGCCTTTTCGGCCGTGCCACTGATTCTTTATGTTCCACCGGTTAGAAGCTTAAATCTTTTTATTGAAACCTTGGAAAGTATGTTGACGGAAACACGTCTGCATACTGATCAGATGTATCCTCGTGTTAGAAATGCGTGTTTTAGGATTGCTGATCTTGTTCTTCACTCTTTGTCTTCCAGGAGGTGACACTTCTCCATTTGTATCATTCTTGATCTTTCAAATTTGGTGTAGAGTTTTGCTTGCTAGATAATCTGTTTTTAGAAAGTCAACGCTTGTTAGAAAAGGCGCATATTTGATATCTTTGCCAAGATTAATTTCTTGATATGTATTGCCTTGTAAATCTGTGAATTTTGAACCTAAAGTATCTGTTAGCATGAAAAGGAGCATCTCTTTGAGTAAAGTGGTTAACAAACTGTCGGCAAATAGCCTTTATTGAATTCCAAACCTGGGAGCAATTGTTTTATGCTTCATTCACCTGGTACAATATTTCATAATTGCAGGTTGTTGCGGTTGGGAGGATCTTCGCATACAGGGTGAGGAATCCTGTGAAGACATTAAGAGAAGAAATTTAACAAGAGAAAAGGCTAAAAAAGCGAACATCAGACATGGCCACTGCTAAAAGTTCATCAAGTTGACATTTATATTTTCAGAACAAAGTTGTGTTTATGCATATGGAGTACAAAACATTATTCAGTAGGAATCGAAAGAATATAGAATGGAAGCAGAATAGAATGTAAAGAAAGAGGCTTTTTTACGGTTTTGTGCTTTGAATTGCTTAACTGCTTGCTTCAGATGGTGTGCAAGGCTTCAGGAACCAAAACATGTCAAGAGGTTTTGCTTCCTTTTTCGGCATATTTTGCTTCTTATGAGTAATTCCATCCTTTTTGGTGTGCTTTCTTGTTTCACTTCTTGCAGTATGCTCCTTAGCTGTTAATCGTCCAAATTCAGTTTATCAGTAAAGAAAGACTTTTCAATATCTTAATTTTCTTCTATGCTCATACCATGAAGTTAGCTTTCGAAACACTCATATCAGGCATAGTAGCTTCCATGGCTTGTCTCCGCACTGCTGAAAAGCACTGAGGTGTGGGAGGATTTGTTAGGATTTTGAGCAACTTCTGATTTTCTTGGATTCTTATGCGGTTCAAATCTATAGCAATTGGATCGGAGTTGCCGCCTCCATTCCGTTGTGGGTCGATCGGAGTTGCGGAAAGTTCGAGTCTTTAATACTCCCTCCGTTTCTATAAGTTTGTCCATTTTTTGATTATTTGTGAGGAGTATAATAATCAAAGTGAACAAATATGAGACAAAAAAATATTTAACTACATTTATTTTTGGTATTTAATTAAATTTCTAATTAAGCTGAATTTTGAGTGTAGAGTTTGATAATAGCTTTTAATTTAGTTAAGGGTTAATTACGGATAACCACCCGTATAATATGCTATATTCCACCAAACCACCCGTATATTGTAATAATACATTCCACCACCCTTATAAGTATAAAATTTCCAATCAACCACCCACGCACTGTACTGTCACCGTTCCCGTTAAATATATTATTTTTTTAATATAATAATAGTATTTTTTATTACAATACACCACCCCTATAATAAATATGTTTCCACTTCGCCACCTTTATAATCAATTTTGTTTCCATTTAACCACCTCTCCGTTAACCGCCGTTAACTGAGGTGGTTCTTTGGAAAGTTTTTAATTATAAAGGTGGTCGAATGTAATATTACAATATAGAGGTGGTGACATGGAATATGACATATTATGCAGGTGGTCATCTGTAATTAACCCTTTAGTTAATAGTTTTGGTTGAGTTTTGTCTGATTAGAGATCCTAATAATATGTTAAACACGAGTGATTATTATTTGGTAATCACGTTGGTGCATTGTTTGAGCACGTCTTCTGAATCTGAATTACAAAATTTTGCGGAAAAAGAGATTTAGATGTGTATATTAATACTGAACAAAAGACTCAACATGTGTATGTAATATTTTAGTGTGGGCGTGAGATGAGACGACCATACGCATTGCAGTCATATGATTAAAAGATTTTCTTAAAGATACTGTTGACCTCATTACATGAAACGATTAATGTTGCCCACTAATGCTAGTTTAATGCTTCTCCAGTTACAGCTAGGTTTTTGCAATATGCGTCAATCTTATAAAGAAATAAGTAAATTATTTTTATAATTTAATGAAACAAATACATACGAGGGCATAGATGTTATTGAAATCGTCTACAAATTATAATGTTATTTTTCAGTATTGAAAGTAAAAATAATACTCCCTCTGTCCCATAATGTTTGTCCACTTTCCATTTTGGGTGTCCCCTTAAGTTTATCTACTTCCCTTTATTCTCAACCACACATTCTACTTTTTACTCATTTACTTATTAATCATTTATTCTCAACCACACATTTTATACCTTCTTTCTACCTTAATTACCGTGCCTTTTGTGCTTTTGGAAAAACAAAGCGGGACGGAGGGAGTAGCATTTTTTGATAAATTAGCATTTAGCAGCGGAGAATGATTTTTTTCCTACAACTATCCATTATGAGTTGAAGGGATGCTTAATTTTTGTAAGATTAGAGGACACAATCTTTTGATTTGATTAATTTAACGGCTGAGATTAAGTTGGTTTGTAATTAAATCGGTCGATTGGATTTGCAAAAAACACGAATGATTGGATTTGAAAGTTATTTTTTAAATTTAATCTCATTCGTTGGATTATTAGTAATTATCAATCGAGATAGTGTCTCACTGTCTTACAAATACTTATATATCATTCTCAGATTTACCCATGAGTTGAATAAATAAATAATAATTGAACGAATTGGTAAAGGTTCTCTAAGGTCATGCATATTTTTGTATGATGGATGGACATGATTTTAAGTAGATTTTGATTGATCTAACGATTGATATTGATAATCGTCAATCTCCAATCGTTAATATTTTTTATATATTCAATCGCATAATTAATAAAAATAAACTTTAACTTCAATAGTCGAAACTCTAAGAAATAAAAATATATACAATGATTAAATTTAGTTAGAAATATTCAATTACAAAACAAAATATGTTAATTTTATAGTCGAAGGGATAGCAAAGCTTTACTCCCTCCGTCCCGCTTTGTTTGTCCAAAAGCACAAAATGCACGGTAATTAAGATAGAAAGAAGGTATAAAATGTGTAGTTGAGAATAAATAATTAATAAGTAAATGAGTAAAAAGTAGAATGTGTGGTTGAGAATAAAGTAAAGTGGACAAACATAAGGGGACACTCAAAATGGAAAGTGGACAAACAAAGCAGGACAGAGGGAGTAATGAGTAGTGAAGAAAAGGACAAGAGACAGAAAACCAAACAAAAACAAAATATACTACGGTCTCCTCTCCTCTCCTCGACCTCTTTCTCCATCTCTCTGGACTCTGTCTGTCTCACACAAGTCAGAACATCTCAAATAATGTACGGAGACGGTGGAGCAGCCGCTAATAACTCCCATTTGCACCACCACCAGTTCTCACCTCAGCAGACCTTCCACCAATCACCAACTCCACAACTCAATCATCATCATCAACCCTCTGCTGGTGGAGGACTCACTCGCTTCTCCTCCGCTCCAACCACCTTCTTCCAAACCCTCCTCGACGATGACATCACCTCCTTCATCGCCTCCAGATCCGCCGATATCCCAACTCCAACTCCACCTCCACATCACTCTTTCATCAAGCACGAGACTCAGCCTCCTCCTCCCTCCCCTCCTGTTAATTTTGATTTACCATCAACAACAAGTAACAACGGATTCTCTGCTCCGAGAAATACGGCGGTCTTCTCCGGCAGACTAGCTCCCCTGCCGATTTCTTCTCCAGTCTCTTCGACGATGATGGTATGTATGCTTTAATCAAAAACCCTAATTTTTTGTATCGAATTCAACTCGAGCGTTGACTGATCCATTCATCTAATCTAATTGCAGTTTAGTTTCCCCAGCATTTTAGGAATGGAAAATTTAATATTATTTTAATTTATTAAAGTCTTGTTCAATCTGTGGTGGCATCTAAATCTCATCTGAAGAAACCATACATGTTATAATATTGAAAATGTTACTACTAGTTGATTAAATCTGGGTGTATGTTGCTTGTAGATGCATTTAAAAGGTATTATTATTATCATATCGGCCACTTGTTTTTTTGTATCTTAAATATGTGGATGTTGTGCGCTGTGTTTGGTTGCCGCCTTGTATTGATTATATTCATGGCCACGAGAGGTACTACACAATGATGTGTGCGGGTGTGTGTGACTTTAAGATGAAAAGTTGAGTAGAAAGTAAGCAATGTTGTATACTGATATTACCTGCTGGTTGACTGCTCTAAATTAGATGCAGTTGACTTTTCCTCTTACAGGGGTAGTGCATTAGCACCTCATATATCAAACAATGTGCCGATGCCTTCTATACCAGAGTTTCAGCAGCAAGATAGCGTAAGTGAATTGCTGTCTGGGATATTCGAGAAGTCTGATCCGTATGATGAGTGTTGGCAAGGGAATGCTGCTTTAACAGGCAGAAGGAGGACAGGGGACTCTGGTAATGAGATAATGTTTGGTGCACCGAATCAGGTCAGGAGCTTGCCTGCATCTTATATCAAATTTATTTGCGTGTTGCTTGTGTGTTAATGAGTGTTAATATTCTTATAAATGTGCCTCATTTTTCATCAGAATGGATATACTTCAAATGCCTCAAAGGGGCTGATTCACCAAATGAGTTTGCCCAACACATCTTCTGAACTTGCTGCTGTGGACAAGTATTTGCAATTTCAAGATTCGTCAACTCCCTGCAGCAACACCCGAGCTAAAAGAGGTTTTGCCACGCATCCAAGAAGTATTGCAGAGAGAGTGAGTGAGCTCTTGATAGTCTATACTTTCGTGCAAATAATTCAAATAGATTTTAGTGTCAGACGTATGCGTAATTCCAAACCTCTGTCAGCATATAACACATGAATGTTAAATTTATTTATCAGGTTAGAAGAACCAAAATCAGCGACAGGATGAGAAAATTGCAGCAGCTTTTTCCAGATATTGACAAGGTAATTTTGTGCGCTTAGTCGCTATTTCTGGCTCTATGCTTCATGTCGCGATTATAACTCCTCGTGACCATGGTTTTTCACAGCAAACCAACACAGCACAGATGTTAGATATGGCCACAGATTACATCAAGGACCTTGAGAAGGAGGTCCAAGTAAGATACTATTTTTAACCGTAATGACTCATTTATTAATCATCACAGAGGTTCTGAGTATCCATCACTTTCATTGCAGACACTTAAAGACACTCGTGAAAAGTGCATATGCCTTAAAAGGTAATAGACCTTTCTCAGGTTGTTTTCACTGACAGAAGACGAGGGGATCCTGATTGAAGAATAGTAAGATTCACGACTGTGATTTCTTTGAATTTATCTAATAAAATAATGGAATTTTCTCACTTGTAACTAGTAGTGCATGTACCCATTATATGTCCAAAAAGTGTATCTATACAAATTGTTCACTTGTATGTGGCCATGAAGTATAGAATTTGCTAAATATCATTTACCCTTTTTATCGATTAGTCTAATTGTTATTTTAGGCTTTCTACTTCATTAATAAGCTGCTTGAACTAGAACACGAAGCAGTGATATCCATATAGTCTGTATATAAAACTTCTTAGTACAGTGAAAACATGTTTGGGAAATTCCGCAAACATTTATTCATAAAGATGATCAAATGATAGGTATGATAAGCAGGCATATTCAAGCCCTCTCGATTATCACTTCCGACCCATGGTACCTAAAAACACAACACACGGTATGCAGCAGGAATTAATAAGTCATGAATAACATATGTCGTATTATGAGAATGAGACACACTTACATGGCTCAAAGTTTGTTGTACACTTCTCAGGCAACAAGACAGCCATGTTGCGGTCAACACCAGATATAGGAGGGCCATTGACAACAGCGCACAAGCAAGGCTGACCTAAACCCTTAACAGCACTGCAGCAAGCCTCACTTGGAAGGTAAGGACTGAATGGAGCAACTGCAGGTCTACAAGGAATCAGCTGAACAAGAGTAGAGAAGAAAGTATTCTGGCAGGTTTGGCGCTGTTGAACTTCTTGATTATTATTATTAGTTGCCAGAGCTTGATTCATTAGGAGTGACAGAATCAGAGCCAGTAGTGGCAATGCTTTTAAGCCTAGGAGCTTCATGTTTTGAACAAGCTTTTGGAATACGTCGAGTCTTACTGATCTACCTAAATTTATACAGGGTGATCTAGCAGGCTCCATGCATTTCTCATCTAACTCAAAGCTAACTTTCTCTCATGCCATTGCTGCCACCTTCAAGCCAATGTCATGCGCATGTGAGAAAGTTCTAGTTGAACTTGTTATGTTCGACATTCCATGGAAACTTGCGGACCATAGTAATGTTATTTGCAGTGAAAAATTTGAAAGGATGCTGAGTCAATGCAAGTGAAGCTAGCTATTTGACCGGCATCCAATTCTACAATCCTTATGATTGCATTATATAACTGAAAATAATGGATCTGACCAAGTCACTGCCATGTCACATACGCAATAGTGGAAGGTCATCAAAACAACTTGGCGACCAAATGGGTCCAAAAATATGCAGCTGCTGCTAGCGAAGCAACTGTAAGTGCGTGAGAGGGACGGAGAGGGGTTTGCAAGAAACATAAGCATGATAATCTCTTCAATGCACTTAAATCCTTATCCTGCATTCCATGTTCCTCAGTTTGGCACATGAAATTCGGAATACAATGAAAGACCGATTAGACCCAAACAGAATTATATGTTTTTCAATGATTGATCGCTTTTAATAATGTTGGCTCTCTCTGTGTCTGGTGTCACATGTTTAGTGTTAATTTTTTAGGTTCTTGTTCAAGTTGTTAGTGCTGCTCAAAACACGAGTTAAACAAAGGTATTGAAAAAAAGAAAGTGCGATTGTATTCGCAAGTTGGTGTTGGTGGCCAAGATGAAAGAGCTAAGAATTGTAGTGTTTAGGATTCGCCAGGCTGGCCGCAGCCTGTCTCTTCCAGATGTTTATCATTCTTTTTACTCGACACACATCCAACTGGCTTTTAGACCAACCCCATTCTCTAGCACAAATCTCTAAAGAAGAAAAAACATTGCCGAGATAATCTGTTCGGCAACTTTACTTGAGATGACACGTCACACACTGTCTGAAAATATATCTTATCCTGTACAATACATTCAAACATTTTTTTAAGGGTTTGAACCACCGTCCTCTGAGATAAAAGATTAGATATCTAAAAGAATGCTAACTCTAAATGATTTAGGGTTGATATGTAGATGAAGGAATATTGTAGGCATGTTTGTTGTTAAACCTAATTACGAGACTTGATTAAATTAGATACATACCTAATAGTTTGGACTTGTGTTACGACAGGTATATCGTAACGGCTACAATATGTATCTAATTTTAAATTTTCACGTGTAGTAACATATTTCGAAGCATGATGCATAGAGTAATTTCTCACTTGCTACAATAACGACTTCTCAACCGTAAAAACTACAAAGTCTATGTTTGTTATGCTGTCAATTTAACTGAAAATATATATCGAAAAGACATGTTTGTATTTTATGACATTAAGATGCAAAGGAGTTGCCAACAGAGTGGTGCTCTGTTGGTTGAGGAACCTGACAAAGGAACCTCAGGGCCAGGGTTCGGCCTCACCAATTTACCCCAGATTTTTTCTGGGGCTTCATTCCTCCCGCTACGTGCGAGGAGATCTTTCTTTCCTCCCGCGCGAGCGAGGAGGTTGTGTGTGTGTTGTGCAGGAGGCTTTCTTCCTTGCTTGCCTTTGGACGTGGGGCTTGTTCGCGTCGGTGTTCATGAAAGTGGTGGTCGTGTAAGCTAAACATACGCGCTTGATTGGCTAAACATGTTTGTCAATGATTGGGTGAAGGTGTCCGTTGTGACCTGTGCTACTAGTGATTAGAATAGGATTCTCATGTATGAGATCTTAGACGAATTGTACCCATTGTAACCGCTATCAAAAAAAAGATGCAAAGGAGTTTAATATTATTCACATATTCCCATTCGGGCACGTGTCTTAATGGACATTTAGTCAATTTCAAGTTACTTGTAAATTAAGCTTGCAATTAAAAACTAACTCACAATAAAAAACTGATTTTATTATTATTCAAAACTGATTTTAATTTGTTATCTTTTCTACTGCTAAGATTTTGAAACAATCGCTTCCAATACGTGACATCAAAGCTTAAATTGAAATTTTAAAATTGATCACGTTATTGAAAAATCATCAAATGTAGCTTGAATTTTAAAACAAAGGCATTTGATTGAGAATAATTAACCTGAAACGGTAAATTACTGAACTAATCAATTTGTGATTAATTGAAATTTTCGAAAATGAATTGGTCGTATGTCACAACTCAACAAATCAGCCCCCCGAGATTCGATGGAAATTGTATTAACCAATAAATACAATATTCTCCAATTAAAAAAACATTATTAAATTAAAAAAACATCTCATAAACCATAAAGATGTGTATGGTATAACAACCAGCATATATTAAAATAAGCAATATACGAAAGCAGTTAAAATATTACAACCGAGCCCCAAAAGTATGTAATAAATACTGTCAAACCCTTTTACTTCGAAGATTGTCATTCTTGCCCCTCTCTGTTCAACATCCTCGCCTTGCTCTGTAATCTTCATTCCTCTGCACCTGTCTCTGTCCGGTCAATCTCTCCTCGTATATAAATACAACAATTCTCAAACCGCGTTTCTTCATTCCTTCTCTTCAACATTCAATCAAATCTGAAGCTGACACAAAAACAACAAAATGGGAAAGTCTGCTTCGACGATCAGAGGAGGCAAGAAGCAGCTTGCGTACATCTCCGTACCATCACAGATCATAAGAAGCTCAATCTCATCTCAATCTCTCCATTCCATTCTCCTCACTTCCCCACCTCAAAAATCCCCAGCACCCACCACAACCAAATCAACACGCTCCTCTTCCTCCACGCTCTGCCTCTTCTTCATCTTCCTCTTCACATTCTTCAGTTTCGTCGCGATCAGTGTTTATAAACTCGGCCTCGATCCTCTTTACAAACCCTGCGTCATTTCCTCTCAATCTATCGCTGCACCTGTTGTTACAAGTGCAGCGACTGGAGTTGAGGGACGAGAAGTTAAAGCTATGAATGAGTTTTGGAATCAGCCGGACGGGTTAGGATACCGTCCGTGCTTAAGATTCACAGATGAGTATAAAAAAGAAAGCGCGGTTATATTAAAGGAACGGACTAAGTATCTACTAGTTGTGGTATCCGGTGGACTAAATCAGCAGAGGAATCAGATTGTCGATGCGGTTGTCATCGCTAGAATACTCGGTGCTGCTCTTGTTGTTCCCATTTTGCAAGTTAATGTCATTTGGGGAGATGAAAGGTGAGCTCATTTTTGCCTTCGTCAAGTTTCTTCGCTTTTGTTAGATGTTACCTTACGCTAAGTCTTTAAATTTCCGCCTTTGCGGCTAGCCGGATAGGCATTGCTTTGCTTGGATAAATTCTTGAAGTTGACAGACGCTTGTTTTGATAAAATTTGCAGCGAGTTTGGTGATATTTTTGACATGGAGCATTTTAGAAGAACCTTAGCGGACGATGTTAGGATAGTTTCTTCATTGCCATCTACTCATCTTATGTATAGGCCGCTTGAGGAGAAACAAATTCCGCTTCATTCGTCCCCTCGCTATATCCGTGCTAGATACCATAAGAGGGTGAGGACCATTTGCTTTGTGTTTTTACTTGCATTTTTAGCTGTAGAGTAGTCCGGACCGATCTTCCTAAATTTTCATTTTTGTGATGCAGCTAAAGAGGGAAGGTGCACTTCTTTTAAGAGGTTTGGATTCGAGACTCACTACCGATCTTCCTTCCGATCTTCAGAAACTTCGTTGCAAGGTAACCACTAGTCCTTTTTGGTGACATTTTTGTTCAAATTTTGTAACATATGTTGAATGTAGTTTTCATTTGCTTCAGGTGGCATTTCAAGCTTTGAGGTTCGCTCCGCCCATTTTAGCTCTTGGTAACAAGCTTGCGGAGAGAATGAGGAGCAAAGGACCTTACCTTGCACTTCATTTACGTATGGAAAAAGACGTGTGGGTTAGAACTGGATGTCTTCCTGGTTTAAGCCATGAATATGATGAGATTGTAAACAAAGAAAGGGAAGTCAGACCGGAGCTTTTAACCGGTAGATCCAACATGACTTATCGCGACAGAAAACTTGCCGGTCTTTGCCCATTAAATGCCATGGAGGTCACAAGGTGAACCTCCCATCCTCACAAAATTTTAAGCCTTATAAATCATACAACATTTTCAGGTTCACTAAATTTTATTGCGTATCCGCCGATTCTTTAGGCTTCTGAAAGCTTTGGGAGCTCCAACGAGTGCAAAAATATATTGGGCAGGAGGTCAGCCATTGGTGGTAAAGACGCATTGATACCGCTGATCAAAGAGTTTCCTAACTTGTACAACAAAGATGATCTAGCCTTGCGTGGTGAACTGGAACCTTATGCCACTAGAGCCTCGATAATGGCAGCTATTGATTACATAGTGGCGGAAAACAGTGACATTTTTATGCCATCACATGGAGGAAACATGGGTCATGCCCTCCAGGTACTGCTTGTGTCTTATCTCATTTCTCATTTATTGTAGCTTCATGGAACTTAATAATTCGAGAAAGGATAACGTCCTAGATCGTGGTGGGTTCAGACTATCTGATAATGCAAGTATGGCCCCAATGTTGCGAAAGAGTAACTCTAAAGAGAATCTATGTTTTATATTTCAGGGGCAACGAGCCTTTTCGGGGCACAGAAGTATATAACTCCTAATAAAAGACAGATGATTCAGTACTTCTTGAACTCTTCGCTTCCAGAGTCAGAGTTCAACAAGATCGTAAAGGACTTGCACCGCGAGTCTTTAGGACAACCAGACCTCAAGGCTGGAAAAGCTGGAAGAGATGTGACTAAGTACCCGGTGGTAGAGTGTATGTGCAATGATTCAAAGATCAGCCCTACGCTGTGATCAAAACTTGGATGCTCGCGTAAAGTTCTTTGAAAGTCATTTAACGTCAACCTCATTTAGAAGGTGATAAAAGTTTGGATATGCAGCAGTGCATAACTAGAACGGCCAGATGTGGACTGTGACCGGAAATCCTCGCTGAGCGGGTGAAGCTTGACGCTTGAGCGGAGTAAGGCAGATCGAAGTGACGGCAGTTCGAATAGATACAAGTATATAATAGGATCAATTCATTACATTCTTTGCACCAAGGTGATATAGTGTAAAAAGTTAGGATCCATACTTGTAAATAAATATGTATACTTATTTTAAATAAAGCAGTGAGTGCATCAATGGCGAACTATGTAAGAAAGAAATTTCAGCAGTGGATCAGGTGCAGGTTTACCTGCTTAAACATTTCTACTCTTTTGTTAATGTCAGGTTTACCTGCTTAAATTCAAGAAGACATATGTGTTTTTTATACATAGGATTTGGAACAGGAATCCTATGATACTTTTGTCAAACTCCAAGCAGAAGAACGAAGATAGAAATGGAGTAGTTTACCAAAGATGAGGTGGGTTTCAGTTTTAATACATGAATAGGAGAGCCTAAATCTTGTCTCTTGAAAAACTAGAAAATGTCATGAAATGGAGTTTTGGTAAAGATGCCCATTCATGTGCCATTGATCAGAGCATCAGCAACTTGGATTGTTCAGCAGTTGTCTAATCCAAATATTCCCTAGTTGTTTCCTCCATAGGATTCCCTAATGACTTTGTACATATTATCGAAAGAGCGCACACTCTGGTCACTACAAATTTTCTGCACATTGAATCTAGATCTAACAGGTCTGTATATTTTTGTTTTTCCTGCTGACTTCAAGGGAACTACATCGATACGATAAGACGATAAGAAATCATATACCCCGAGGTCGTACCTGTACATAAAGATAGAGCACCAGTAGGCACGGAATATGATTTACAATGTGTAAAATAACTACTTTTATCATTCAGAAAAAGCGTATCTAAGTAAAGGATAAATATTCAAACTCATCCCTAGTTAGAACTTAGAACAACTATGTGTGTAGAGCCACAAATGAACTTACATCAAGATTTCGGTATCATGCTAAGCCCATTAGCATTTTTGACATTGGTTGTTTGAGAACATGCCTTGTTTGCCGGTCTCGCCGCTAAAAGGCAAGCCTTCAACATGGTACTGGAAAGTTTAGACAAGACTGTGTTAAAGAGAGTACAACATCAGATAAGGGGACTACGACACGGAACTTCTCCAATATGCCTGATTCTTAGCTGAGGAAGTCTTGAGACTGAATGCTTGGACTCGGGTTGCAACAAGAATAATAAATTACCCCAAGGGTCCTTCAAAGAAGAGTTGGTTTCCTTTGGCTTAAAAGAATTTTCCAACACAGGCTAACAAGCCTCTGCTAATTCACAGGCTTCTGTAGAGCATTGCGGCCAGAGTGGCGACAGCGAAACAACATTCCCAATAATAATTAGTGTTGGTGATATTAGTTCTGCTGACTTGATTTCATCTGCTAAATTGTCTAGTTTTGCAAATACCTGTTAATCGATTGAAAAAGAAATTTATTGTAAGCTTCTGGAAAACCATAAATTCAGAATGAGAATTGTGAAGCTACATTAAACTCACAATGCGTTGTTGGGGAGTGGTTCCTCGCTCAACAGCAACCGCGGGTGTATTTGGTGGCAGACCATGATACATTAGTTTCTGTGCGAGGGAGGGCAGTGTTGATAATCCCATATAAACCACCAAGGTTGAATCAGGATCAGCGGCATTTTCAGCCACGAATAGAGGATCAGATCCTCCTTTCCTTGAATGCCCTGTGAGAAATCTAACACTGTTTGATACTCCTCGGTGAGTCAATGGGATTCCAAGCTCTGCTGCAATCCCTGAAGCGGCAGTTATACCTGCATTTTGACTCTCCGTCAGTTTTATAAATCTTACACTCAATAATATTACAAGAAGCCATACACTGGTGTAAATATATGCACCAACAATTTGAATTGAATAACCAAGGTTGAACCACTACTAGCACACAAGCACAAAATTTAGTTTCTACTAGCATAACTGTACAAACTACAAATAGTAGCGGCAACTTTCTGTCTTTGAAAAAGGCAAAATCCTATCATTTTAGTGCACTTTGAGGCAATGCAAATTCTTTCATACAAGGGTAGAATTGGTTCTTGAATTAGCAACAATTTGGATGACTATCCCACATTTTTTTCATACAAGACTCACCAAATTGTGACAGGCCTATACATTATTATTTTATTAGTAACTTACGATATGCCGATTTACATAATTCCATCAATATAAAAACACGCAATTTACAGAAAACGATCAATGCAAATCACAAGAGTAGAAACAAAATTAATTAAACAGGGAACTAAAATTATACCTGGTATGACTTTCACTTGAATCCCTCTTTGCCGTAGGAAATCCATCTCCTCCCCACCTCTCCCGAACACCTAAAAGACACAACATCACATTCATCAATTCATTTCAAATAACACAAACGTCACATCAGAACAAAATGTGTAAACACAAAACAAAATTTTACCAGAGGATCTCCTCCTTTGAGCCTCACAACATTAGCCCCAACCTCCGCAAAGCTCAAAAGCAACTCATGTATCTCCTCCTGAGTTCTACTATGATATCCCGCCGTTTTACCAACATACAACAATCTCGAATTGGGATTCACAAGCTCAAGAATCTGATTAGACACCAATCTATCATAAAGCAACAGTCAGCACTCTTAATAACCTTAACAGCTTTAAGTGTCAGCAAGTCAGGATCACCAGGCCCTGTCCCAACCAACGCCACATCTCCAACTAAACTCCGATTAGAATCCGAACCAGAGCTGTCTCGTTTCTTCTTCAACATTGCAAGCATCTTTTTGAGCTCTGGGAGTTGAGACGCGATGTCATTCTCCCTAATGGAATCTAAATCTTGGGAAAAGGAGTCGTCTTTATGAGATGGAGGGGGATTGGGTGCTTGGGAGTAGAGCCAATTGTCTCTCCGGTAGCGCTCGTCGGAGTGCTTTTCGGTAAAAGGGGACGAGGAGAGGGAGGCGGAGACGGATGGATTTCGAAGTGGGGTAGAGCGGAGGAGGATGGGATTGTGGGAAAAGAGGGTTGTGGTGGGGTTAGTGAAATAAATTGGTGATATCGGCGAGAGCTTCATCGCCGCCGTCGCCGTCATCGTTCTGCTGGTTGTATGTTTTTTCTGCGTTTCGCGTCCGCTTCTTATAATAAAGTATAATACGTTGACGTTTTTAATGGTTTAGTTTTTGGGTTTTGAAGAGGATGAAGAGTCGAATTTGAGTTTGGCCGAAGGTGTAAAGTAAGAGTTGTTGTTTGAATCCGCAACTTCACGTCCACTCGCGAGTCCTTCCGCCCACTACAAAAGTCACTTGACAACCTACGAATTAGATCCGGTGTTCCCCATAAAAATTGACAATAATATAATTTTGAAATGTTTATCATGATAAATTACAACTTTACATTAAATCAATCTTTATTTTAATTTAAAAACAAGCTAATGGGTCATGTTTCACTATTCAAACATACTCTGCAATAATCACTCAACTACTCCCTCTGTCTCATAATGTTTGTCCACTTTCTTTTTTGAATGTCCCCTAATGTTTGTCCACTTTCATTCATTCACTCACAACCACATGTTTTATCTTTCCTCTCAAATTCTTTTAAATCTTTCATTCTCAACCACACATTTTACACTCATTACTACCTTAAATACCGTGAAATATATACTTTTGGACAAACTTAAGAGGACGGAGGGAGTAGTAAATATGAGAAAACTTGTCAAATAACTTTTCAAATTATTCAACTGTCGCGACACTAAATACAAATCTAACCTCCTACACCAATTATTTGTACATGTATATATCCAAACTCCTCCAATTTATTTCATATTTTTCCTAACAATTTCTAGAGTTCATACAGATTTATATACAGAAATAAATGATATAATTTACTCTGGAGGGTTTGTATCATCATGCAGAAATTAAAATCGTTAATTGCGAAGAAAAATATTGAAAACACACCATTAAAGCCATTTTATTATTTTGCTCACTCAATGCTTTAAAAACAGGACTCTCAAAGAAGCAGCATGACTTATTTCTTTCTCAAATATTGAGAAATTATTTAAGCTGCTTTGCTAATTACTTGAGAAGAAATCTCTTGAGCCAGTAGGCTGAGTACTTCAAGTGTCTAGCCAAGTTGTTTTTGTAGTCAATGTAGATTAATCCGAAGCGCACTGTATATCCCGCGTCCCATTCGAAGTCATCGAGGAACGACCATGGATAGTATCCCTTAACCCGCACACCCTGCCTGCTCATACATGAAAAATTTCCAAATTATGAAATAATTTCTACTAAACACACGGCGAGTGATCAAACACTAAGTTTGTAAATCGCTCACTTGATCGCTTTGTTGATATGCAGCAAATGATCCCTGAGGTACTCAACCCTGTCTGTATCCTTAAGTGCTTCAGCAAGGGGGATAGTATCATTTCTGAGATCAGCCACACCTGAAATGAACTTTTTCCGTTAGTATAGTTAACCGAAACATCTACCGTTCGTTAGATTTACTACGGAACTTGTCATATTTTTGTTGTGTGAAAAAATAACTGATTTTTGTAGGTACCATTTTCAGTGATGTAAATTATAGGATTCTTGTAAGCAGCCTTGATGTACAGCAAAATTTTCTCCATCCCTTTTGGATAAATGACTAGCCAGTTGAGTGCAGTCTGTAAACATCATAAGCATTATCAGTTACATTGCTTTATCATATTGAAACTACGAGAAGGAACGGAAATATTTACCGGTTTACCCATGTAAACGCCATTTTTGGTAGCTGCAAGCGGAAGATTTCATATGTTATAGTGACTGAAAGAAAAAAACTGAAATACAGAAATATTCTTATGATAAAACTTACTGGTAATTGTGGCATGCCAATCAGATATATAGCTATGGTTGACACTGTTGGTGGAAGTAACACTCACTGCATATTGTGTAGTGTAGTAATTCAATCCTAAAAAGTCTTTAGAACCTTTTACAAGGTTAACCTCTGCAGGCGTCCATTTGGGTAACCGATCTCCTACATATGTGACTAATGATTTTGGGTATTCGCCGTAAGTTATAGGATGCAGAAACCTGTTATAAATGTCACAGTAGAAGAGTTTTCAATCAGCTACTGTTTTTCAAATGTCTTTTGATATAAAATTTGTTCCATAGGTAAATAAGTTCCATTTCATACCATCCGAAGAGGAAATCAATGACTCTGTAGGATGCTTCGAGATCAGCTTTTGAAGTAGTTGCAGGCTCGACCCAATGCGTGGCCAGTGTTATACCAATCTGACCCTTTTGAATTCCCTGAACATACAGAAAAACAACAGTTACTTAGTACTAACATTTATGTTGGATTTTTCGAAGCAAGAAAATACAATTCAACACAGACCTTATACTTTTCCCTGTAAATTTTTACGGCGTTTGCATGAGAAAGAAGTAAATGGCGTGCCACAATATAAGGCTCAGTTCCGGAGTTCCCCGTTTCACATTTCCCAACATAGTTAGAACATCTACCAGGAGCAAAAGTACCGCTAGTGTAAGCATTCATAGTGACCGATCCAGGTTCATTCAGCGTAACCCAATATTTCACCCGATCCCCGAATTTCTCAAAGCAGAAATTAGCATAATCCTTGAAATCATCCCTACATAGAATTTTACACAACACTGTATGGTGACATTTTCTCAGAAGAACAAAAATAGAAATTTTCCGGACTAATATTTATCTACTGCATCATCTGCAGCATATGTCTGGTTTCAAAGCTTACACAAACTTATAACTTCTAAGTCCTCCATACTCATCTTCCAGTGCTTGTGGAACATCCCAATGGAACAATGTCACAAAAGGCTTTATGCCTGTTTACAGTACCGGAAAGTATTAACTAGCCGCGTAAGTATACTCAGTGATGACCACTCTCATTTACCTTATCCAATTATTGAGAAAATAGTACTAAAGTAGAAAATGACCATTAGCTAGAAGCTCATTTATCAAATTATTGTAAAACTGTACACCCATTGGATTCACTCCCTTGGAAATTTTCCCATCTGCAAATACACAGATGCCCGTTAACCTCGAAAAAATGTCGTATACTCGTATGGTGATTTTGAAAGAACTAGATAATATTGTGTAAATATGTTCTTACACGGTAGAACTCGAGACCAGGAAATGGAGAATCGGAAAGACTGCACCCCAAGTTTCTTCATTATTTTGATATCATCCTGTTTTTTCATCCAAATTTTAATGTCATTGTCAGACAGCTAGTAGGATATATATTTTTAAAAGAAATGGGAACTTATTATACATTTATACCTTGTACCGGTGATAGAAATCGACAGCAATGTCGCCATTGCTCTTATCTGTAATTTTCTCTGTAAATATTTGAAGCCATACAATCAATCAGTGAAATGCTAACAGAAGCTGCAGAACACTGTACAAGAGTATCCTTAAAATTCTCAAAACCTGGATGATTCTTAGTGAATGTGTCCCATATGCTCGGTCCTCTGCCATACAGTTTTGCAGCACCCTCAATCTAAATAACAGTTATAAAAAACACATCAGTTTGTCATTTATTCAAATTTTGGGAACTTTATAAGGTGGTCTAGTTCTGTTAAATGACCTGATAAGCGGCGGAGCCAGCTCCGAAAATGAAATCAGGCGGGAAGGCGGTGAGGTTAAATGGTGTCGAGTAAGGAGCCGGTCTGACACCGGCCGCGGCGGAGGATGAGTCAGTAACCAGAAGGGCTACTAATAATACAAAAAAAGCATTGAGCAATGCCATGACTGATGAATAAAATCACACTTGCTTAGTAGAAAGCTTTAGGAGTAGCACAAGGCCATTTATATACTACATGCAGATTGAATGATTGGTTTGAATTTATGATGAATGAATGAAACCCATTCTCTTCATTATTGGAGAGAAGGAGTTTGAAGTCACTACAATAATGCATAAATCATGGACATGCCTTTATTGCAATTTTTTAAGCTTTTTTTGATTCAATGTGAGAATGTTTCATCAGAACAAGATATTACAATGCGAGCAAATGAAGCAAAGAGAAGGAACAAATACAAAGACATTTCTACATCGAGGAAGTCTCATTCATGAAGATTGTGAAGCAGGCCATGATCGGCACCATCCCAACGAACTCACCAAAGTCCATAACCCCCGGACTCGTGAAGACTCTCCACAGCAGCCCAGACAATAAACCGAGAGGGCATCAAGACCCAGAAATCAGAAAAAACAGAGACAGAGGACACAAGCAACAAGGCCCAGCCTAGTAGGCCCACCAACACCAAAGCCCAAGAGGCAGGAAACCCTAGCACGCCTAACCATCCTCACGCCGCCGAGTCCCCAATATCGCGCCGCTCCTCCCGCACGCCCGCCAAGCCACAGCTGCCAAGCCGCCAAGCTCCCGCCCCGTTGATCCGGCCATTCCAAATCCCAGTCCGCCCTCCCATCAACGTCCCCACTCAAGCCCATCCGACGCTCCGCCACCACCTGGCCGGTGACCGCACAGAGGCTTGGATTGAAGACCAAGCCTTGCATCCTCCGCAAATGGCGTCCTCCAACCAGTGACCGAGCATCCGGAGCCACGGCAGACCTCGCCCTCGAACCACCACCGCACGACAATCCACGAAACGGGATCAGAAAGCAAGTACACCATGGCTTGACATAAAGACTAGCACACGGCTAGAGGAAATCTAGCAAAGAAGCTAGGGCAAAGTAGGAGGCAAGCCTCCATTATTGAAAGGAAAGAACAGTACGAAGCGAAATGGAATCTACTCTACCGCGGGCGGAGAAAGACTGACCTTCTCCCCGAGAGGAGGGGTGTCTTCCCCACCCTAACCCATGGTTTGCAAGGAAAGCTCCGAGAGAGGTTTTTAGAAAGAGAAAACTCACCACAGTTCCTTGTCTAAGAAAACACCTATTATTTTTAAGCTTATCTCTAAACATGCATGAAATGCATTTTGAGACTAATATTTTTCGTTTTGTTTTTTATACTATGATATTTTGAACTTAGATTTCATACAATAAAATAACATCATTTTGACGATTCACAATTCTATTCTAAATTTCAGTTAATAAAACGATATGGTTTTGAAATGAAAGAGTAATCATTCCCACTGAAGCAAAATACTTTTTTTCATCATTCAAATTTTACATAATTAATATATTTTAGAGACTTATTTTAACTATCACCATTGAAGAAGCTCTTAGGAGCCTCTATATTATTGAATGATATTTTTTTGATTGAATTATTGAATGATATTTATAGGGACACGATTTGAATATTTGCAAGTGGGATAAAATTGTACGTGCATTATCAGCTTACATGTACTAACTTAATAGCGGCCATTTCGTCCTAACGTTTCAAAAGCTGGTAGGTTACAAAAATGTACATTAATTTTTTCGATCCTTCACAAACATTCTAACAATTTCTCAATGAAATCTACTGACAAATCTTTCGGAGGTCCCGCTCAGTTGTGGGTCAACATTTGTATCATTATATACACTGTTGAATTATTAACAATCCAGCTCGATGAGACAGCATCACAGCAATGTATACACATTCGATCATTGAGACAACCGATCATTTATAGCCATGTCACATTTCAAAAAAAAATATCTTCTTCATATATGAATTTAGAACCAGCTGTACGATTTTATCGATTTCCTTATCTTCACGATTTACTGTGTATTGGCATGAAACATCTTTATAGGATAAGGCACAAATATCTTACCAAATTTAGATAAATTACGGGTAAAACATTCATTTAAATGTGATTGTTTTCTGTCGAAGAGGCTGTCAGAAACCGTTTAGTCAACCTCATGTGTTGGTCTTCCGGTTTGTATACTCGCCTAAGAGGCTCTGTCCTCGTGTCGGACCTCGCCCATCAACAAGCCCAACTCGTCTTACTCCTCTGCCACTGTGTGACCGAAAATCCTAGGCCAGTGGTATGACCGATCTCTAACCCATTTCCGAATTTCGAACTTAGGACCTTGTCTACTCTTGTCCGCCTTCCAGGATTGTTCTTTTCATACTTGATCAACATTCGAATGGTTAAAAAAACCATGAATAAGCAGCTACGAAGTTGATCTATTAAAACATACAAACAGACAATCACCATTATAAATTGGGTTAATTGCCCCGAACCACCTATAAAATACGCGTTTTTCCCAGAACCACCCTTAAAATAATTTTTTCCCAGAAACCACCCCGCCGTTATACCTTTTTTCCCAGCAACCACCTGCCGTTAGTGCATCATATTTAAGCACTTTATTTTTGCCAAGAACCACCCATAAAACTTTATTTTTTCCATAACCATAACTCGCAAGTTAAATCGATAAAAATTAACTAATTTGTACAAATAAATAGTTTCAATAGTACTTCATAAATACAAATATTAAAATATGTTAGAGAGTCGAGTATCATTTGATTATTATAACTTTTATATAAGTGTTTGATTGTATTTCGCCTTTTGATTTTGTTAAGTAAGTATTTGATTGTATTTCGTCTTTCGATTTTATTAAGTGTTTGATTGTATATCACGAGGACCTCGAAGAGACGTAATTTAAATTATGTTAGAGTACCAAATAATATGAAGTTATTATACTTTTTTAAATTTGTCTTAGATTGTATGTCGTCCTTCGATTTGAAAAAAATTGTATGTCTTGTATAATATTCTTATAGAGTTTATATATGCTAAAATATGTTCAAAAGTTAATAAAACAATAATTGACATTCTATTATAATATTTTTAACAACAATAAATTTTAAATGTATGGTTTTATTACCTATTATTTTTAATTTTATGTTAAATAAAAATTATACTCACTATCAATTTTATTCTTCTTTTGAACCACCCATAAAATTTTATTTTTTCCACAGACCACCCATTAAAGTGGGCTTTTAACGGAAAAGTTGACGGCGTTAACGTTGGTGGTTCATGGGAAAAAAGGTATAACGGCAGGGTGGTTTGTGGGAAGAAATTATTTTAAGGGTGGTTTCGGGGAAAACCCGTATTTTATGGGTGGTTTGGGGCAATTAACCCTTATAAATTTACAGAACAAAAGGAGTGCCTAGTAATAAGTATAATAATTATTTCTTAGTACGCTTCTTAGGCTGCTTAGACGCCATGGAGGCTAAACCTTCAGTGTCCCTTGCACGCTTAACGGCGGTTGTGGTGGATTCCGGGGTCTTCTTGGAGGGCCTTCCAACGTTTCTTTTGGTTGGACAAGTACCACCTTCGGTATTTGAAGTTTGCTTACCCTGCTCGGTCTGCCTGGTAGTTATCTTTCTCCTCCCATCGGCCTTGTTGCCATTTCCATTCTTATCTGTGCTACTTCTCTTAGCATCTTTGGACTTCACAGGGGAATTCCCCTTTAACCGTTTTAAGAAATCTGCTGCCCCTCTTTTCTTGGCTGAGTTATCATCTTTTTTGGAGGCAGACGGTTCTTCCTTTTTCTTTTCAGTCGATATTGTTGTTGTTGCTGCTGTGGTGATCGTTGCCTCCTTTTTGTTGCTATTTGAAGTGGTTGCTGCAGCTGTTGTGTTAGGGAGAGTCACAGACTTTTTGAGGCTAGTGTTGCTCCTCCGCAAACTCCTTGTGCCTGTCACGATCCTGTCTTTGTTTTTGGTGTTCAACAGGCCAAACTCCTCCATAGGAGCTAGCTTCAGGTCAGCCAACGCAACAGTCTTTATTTCATCATCAAACTCACCCTGGTGCTGCTCGCCTTTACTAGTTGAGTTACCTTTTGCGGAAATGGAGCTCCTTTTTCTACAAACTACAATGGGTCCACTACCACTGGATTTATGCTTGGTACCTAGAGAATCAGATATTTCCAATATAGTTTTGGCGCGGGGAGAGGGGGTGGCGGACATTAGCTTCTCCTCGGATCTTTGTGATTGCTTGGATCGATCGGCCTTTTTCTCCAATACAATTGATCGAAGCTCTTGCGCAGCTTTGTATTCGGGGGATGACTTGGGGTAGAAAATGATAGTATTGGTGAACATCAAAATCAGGTCTCTATAACAGTTGACGTTTGATGATGCGTAAGAGCCAGAATCCATATTGTTCTGGATTGTTTGGAGATCCATATGCTGGCGAACTATGATGCTGTACATCTTGTCCTCCTACAAACAACCAATAGCACTGTCTGTTAGCCAACGTGTAGTGGTAACCAAATCCAATCTTCGTTTATGATCATAGAAAAAACTGTAAAAATGGAGCACAAGGAAACCTGAATCTGAGGCCGGCTTTCGAAGAATGAGGCATCTTTATGAGACCGAACAAGTGATAGTACATTAATCAACAGACTCGATTCTTCGTTCTTGAAGCTGCCATCTGCCTCAGCGCTTGCTCCAGGAGATTCCTCCTTTCGCTGGTGTTTCCTAGACAATGTGGCTGAGCTCTGCACGTCACTGTCTGTCTTAGTCCCCCCACCTTCACCACCTTTCTTATTCTTTCCCCTGTCTATACTATCTGAGCTCTCATCCTGGCTGGTGCTGGACCTTTCACGTTTCAAACCGGGCTGAACCGATCTCGGTTCAATTTTCTCATTAGACCCGGTTCGAATCTCTGGTTCGACTTCATTCTGATCCGAACCGATTTCCTTTGCCTTGTTCGGTCCGGTGGAATTTGAGCCGTTTACGGACTGGTTCTCCGGGTCGGACTCGGGGTCACCATCGCCCGTCTACGGCGGCGCGTTGATCCGACGTTTCAGCCTCAATACGTTTGTTAT